>JAXCGZ010018485.1:2500-12500 GCA_037179515.1 Halocaridina rubra | reverse complement strand
TACTACTTCCATCGCTGCTCTGATGAGTTGGCGAGTTGCATCCCTCCTCCACTGGCGAGGCCGCGTAACACTCACCAAGCGGCCTCATCTCACAATAACTGTGTGGAGATTTGTAGCTCGCGGATTGGTCAGTGCAGCGCCTGCTTCTTCCCATCTACCTCCAGACTCTGGAACTCTCTTCCTCCTTCTGTCTTTCCTAATTCTTATGACCTTTCATCCTTCAAAAAGCAGATCTATCGTCATCTCAGAGCCTAGTCCACCATATCTCTGGGTCCTCTTTACTTTGACTGTTTTTTTTTCTGTCTGTCGTTTTCCTTTGTGTGACATTACCTCATCTCTGCCTTGCCCTTAACCTTTTTCTTTTCCTTCGTCTTGGTATTTTCTCGTGCCCGGGCCTTTGTGATGCTGGCAGTTTCTGCCTGTCCCGGTGTCACACTCTTAAAAAAAAAAAAATATGAACATAGTGGCATTTAGTTAGAATCCATTCATTCATAAGTATAGCAGATATAAGCTATAAGGTTGGATTCCTTTTAACCTTCTGTGATGTAGTGGTAGCGCCTTGACTTAGTGATCAAAAGTCCTATTTTCGATTCCCGGTAGGGGTAATAAAAATGATTCATGTTTTCACATATGTAATGTGCTTATTTGATTATTTTATGGCACGAATGAGATTGGGAATTAAATTAAATGCTAAAATGAAGCCACGATTGAGGTTGGGGAATCTGTAATATGAACATAGTGGCAGTCAGTTAGAATGTGTTCATTCCTAAGTATAGCAGATATAATATATAAAGTTGGATTCCTTTTAACCTTCTGTGGTGCAGTGGTAGCGCCTTGACTTAGTAATCATAAGTCCTAGGTTGAAGTCCCTGTCGGGGTAAAAAAATGTTTCTTATATATCTATCTATCTATCTATCTATCTATCTATATATATATATATATATATATATATATATATATATATATATATATATATATATATATATATATATATATATATATATATATATATATATATATATATATATATATATATATATATATATATATATATATATATATATATATATATATATATATATATATATATATATATATATATATATATATATATATATATATATATATATATATATATATATATATATATATATATATATATATATATATATATATATATATATATATATATATATATATATATATATATATATATATATATATATATATATATATATATATATATATATATATATATATATATATATATATATATATATATATATATATATATATATATATATATATATATATATATATATATATATATATATATATATATATATATATATATATATATATATATATATATATATATATATATATATATATATATATATATATATATATATATATATATATATATATATATATATATATATATATATATATATATATATATATATATATATATATATATATATATATATATATATATATATATATATATATATATATATATATATATATATATATATATATATATATATATATATATATATATATATATATATATATATATATATATATATATATATATATATATATATATATATATATATATATATATATATATATATATATATATATATATATATATATATATATATATATATATATATATATATATATATATATATATATATATATATATATATATATATATATATATATATATATATATATATATATATATATATATATATATATATATATATATATATATATATATATATATATATATATATATATATATATATATATATATATATATATATATATATATATATATATATATATATATATATATATATATATATATATATATATATATATATATACGATGATATATGTATATATATATATGTATGTATTTATGATATATATATATATATATATATATATATATATATATATATATATATATATATATATATATATATATATATATATATATATATATATATATATATATATATATATATATATATATATATATATATATATATATATATATATATATATATATATATATATATATATATATATATATATAAAGACAAACAAGGCATCTGGTCCCGATGGTATCCCTGCAAGGTTCCTTAAGGAGTTTGCCGATGAACTGGCTCCCGTGCTTTGCCGTCTTTTTCACCTTATTCTGTCAACCAGTATCTATCCTTCATCTTCTAAGCATGCTCTAGTTCAACCTGTTCCTAAGAAGGGTGACTGTTCTATTCCTTCTAACTACCGACCTATTGCTCTAACCTCCTCTTCTGCTAGAGTTTTCGAAAATTTGCTCAATGCTCACTTCTTGAAACGCCTTGAATCTAACTCACTTATCTCCGATCACCAGTACGGCTTCCGCAAGGCAAGATCCACTGGTGATCTGTCCTATCTTACTCATGTATGGTTATCTTCTCTGAGGAACTATGGGGAATCCTTTGTCTTCGCCCTTGATAACTCTAAGGCTTTTGACAGAGTCTGGCAAAAGGCTCTGTTGGCCAAACTCCCTGCCTATGGCTTTACCCCTTCTTTCTGTTCTCTGATTTCCAGTTTCCTTATTGACAGTTCTATATCTGTAGTTGTTGATGGCGTGACATCTAGCCCTTTCTCTGTTTCCAGTGGTGTTCCACAGGGCTCTGATCTTACACCTACTCTCTTCCTTCTCTTAATCAATGATCTTCTACAATCCCCATCTTCCTCTCTTCTTCATGCCTTTGCCGATGATTCTTCCCTTCACATTTCCTCCGCCTTTTCTTCACAACCTTCATCTGTTACTCGTAATAAATCTCGTATCACTCTTTCTTCTGCTCTTAACTCCGATTTGCACAGAGTATCTGAATGGGGCACTCAAAATTTAGTTAAATTCAATGCCTCCAAGACACAGTTTCTGGCTATCTCTTTATCTTCTTCTCCTCCTGATAACCCTATTGTCTTCGAAACTAATGAAATTTACCCTCTTAACTCTATCAATATATTAGGAATCCATATAGCCTCTAACTTGTTTTGGAGGAATCACATAATCCAAATTTCTAAATCTTCATCCAAAAAATTTTGGGTTTTGTTTCGTTTTCGTTATTACTTTTCCTCAATGCAGTTACTTAAAATTTACAAAGGTCTTATCCGTCCCTGCTTAGAATAATGCTCACACATCTGGGGTGCTTCTTCCTTTACTTATATTCTTGATAGGGTTGAATCTAAGGCAGTCAGACTCATTAATGATCCTTCTCTTACTTCTAACTTGGATTCTCTCTCTCTTCGACGTAAGGTATCTTCCCTTTCGCTTTTCTATCGCTACTACTTCCATCGCTGCTCTGATGAGTTGGCGAGTTGCATCTCTCCTCCACTGGCGAGGCCGCGTAGCACTCACCAAGCGGCCTCATCTCACAATAACTGTGTGGAGATTTGTAGCTCGCGGATTGGTCGGTGCAACGACTGCTTCTTCCCATCTACCTCCAGACTCTGGAACTCTCTTCCTCCTTCTGTCTTTCCTAATTCTTATGACCTTTCATCCTTCAAAAAGCAGATCTATCGTCATCTCAGAGCCTAGTCCACCATATCTCTGGGTCCTCTTTACTTTGACTGTTTTTTTTTCTGTCTGTCGTTTTCCTTTGTGTGACATTACCTCATCTCTGCCTTGCCCTTAACCTTTTTCTTTTCCTTCGTCTTGGTATTTTCTCGTGCCCGGGCCTTTGTGATGCGGGCAGTTTCTGCCTGTCCCGGTGTCACACTCTTAAAAAAAAAAAATATGAACATAGTGGCATTTAGTTAGAATCCGTTCATTCATAAGTATAGCAGATATAAGCTATAAGGTTGGATTCCTTTTAACCTTCTGTGATGTAGTGGTAGCGCCTTGACTTAGTGATCAAAAGACCTATTTTCGATTCCCGGTAGGGGTAATAAAAATGATTCATGTTTTCACATATGTAATGTGCTTATTTGATTATTTTATGGCACGAATGAGATTGGGAATTAAATTAAATGCTAAAATGAAGCCACGAGTGAGGTTGGGGAATCTGTAATATGAACATAGTGGCATTCAGTTAGAATACGTTCATTCCTAAGTATAGCAGATATAATATATAAAGTTGGATTCCTTTTAACCTTCTGTGGTGCAGTGGTAGCGCCTTGACTTAGTAATCATAAGTCCTAGGTTGAAGTCCCGGTCGGGGTAAAAAAATGTTTATTATATATCTATCTATCTATCTATCTATCTATATATATATATATATATATATATATATATATATATATATATATATATATATATATATATATATATATATATATATATATATATATATATATATATATATATATATATATATATATATATATATATATATATATATATATATATATATATATATATATATATATATATATATATATATATATATATATATATATATATATATATATATATATATATATATATATATATATATATATATATATATATATATATATATATATATATATATATATATATATATATATATATATATATATATATATATATATATATATATATATATATATATATATATATATATATATATATATATATATATATATATATATATATATATATATATATATATATATATATATATATATATATATATATATATATATATATATATATATATATATATATATATATATATATATATATATATATATATATATATATATATATATATATATATATATATATATATATATATATATATATATATATATATATATATATATATATATATATATATATATATATATATATATATATATATATATATATATATATATATATATATATATATATATATATATATATATATATATATATATATATATATATATATATATATATATATATATATATATATATATATATATATATATATATATATATATATATATATATATATATATATATATATATATATATATATATATATATATATATATATATATATATATATATATATATATATATATATATATATATATATATATATATATATATATATATATATATATATATATATATATATATATATATATATATATATATATATATATATATATATATATATATATATATATATATATATATATATATATATATATATATATATATATATATATATATATATATATATATATATATATATATATATATATATATATATATATATATATATATATATATATATATATATATATATATATATATATATATATATATATATATATATATATATATATATATATATATATATATATATATATATATATATATATATATATATATATATATATATATATATATATATATATATATATATATATATATATATATATATATATATATATATATATATATATATATATATATATATATATATATATATATATATATATATATATATATATATATATATATATATATATATATATATATATATATATATATATATATATATATATATATATATATACATATACATACATATATATATATATATATATATATATATATATATATATATATATATATATATATATATATATATATATATATATATATATATATATATATATATATATATATATATATATATATATATATATATATATATATATATATATATATATATATATATATATATATATATATATATATATATATATATATATATATATATATATATATATATATATATATATATATATATATATATATATATATATATATATATATATATATATATATATATATATATATATATATATATATATATATATATATATATATATATATATATATATATATATATATATATATATATATATATATATATATATATATATATATATATATATATATATATATATATATATATATATATATATATATATATATATATATATATATATATATATATATATATATATATATATATATATATATATATATATATATATATATATATATATATATATATATATATATATATATATATATATATATATATATATATATATATATATATATATATATATATATATATATATATATATATATATATATATATATATATATATATATATATATATATATATATATATATATATATATATATATATATATATATATATATATATATATATATATATATATATATATATATATATATATATATATATATATATATATATATATATATATATATATATATATATATATATATATATATATATATATATATATATATATATATATATATATATATATATATATATATATATATATATATATATATATATATATATATATATATATATATATATATATATATATATATATATATATATATATATATATATATACATATATATATATATATCATATATATATATATATATATATATATATATATATATATATATATATATATATATATATATATATATATATATATATATATATATATATATATATATATATATATATATATATATATATATATATATATATATATATATATATATATATATATATATATATATATATATATATATATATATATATATATATATATATATATATATATATATATATATATATATATATATATATATATATATATATATATATATATATATATATATATATATATATATATATATATATATATATATATATATATATATATATATATATATATATATATATATATATATATATATATATATATATATATATATATATATATATATATATATATATATATATATATATATATATATATATATATATATATATATATATATATATATATATATATATATATATATATATATATATATATATATATATATATATATATATATATATATATATATATATATATATATATATATATATATATATATATATATATATATATATATATATATATATATATATATATATATATATATATATATATATATATATATATATATATATATATATATATATATATATATATATATATATATATATATATATATATATATATATATATATATATATATATATATATATATATATATATATATATATATATACAAAAACATATGTATTTATGCATACATACACACACCCATTCACACATACACACAAACACATACTATATATATATATATATATATATATATATATATATATATATATATATATATATATATATATATATATATATATATATATATATATATATATATATATATATATATATATATATATATATATATATATATATATATATATATATATATATATATATATATATATATATATATATATATATATATATATATATATATATATACATATATATATATATATATATATATATATATATATATATATATATATATATATATATATATATATATATATATATATATATATATATATATATATATATATATATATATATATATATATATATATATATATATATATATATATATATATATATATATATATATATATATATATATATATATATATATATATATATATATATATATATATATATATATATATATATATATATATATATATATATATATATATATATATATATATATATATATATATATATATATATATATATATATATATATATATATATATATATATATATATATATATATATATATATATATATATATATATATATATATATATATATATATATATATATATATATATATATATATATATATATATATATATATATATATATATATATATATATATATATATATATATATATATATATATATATATATATATATATATATATATATATATATATATATATATATATATATATATATATATATATATATATATATATATATATATATATATATATATATATATATATATATATATATATATATATATATATATATATATATATATATATATATATATATATATATATATATATATATATATATATATATATATATATATATATATATATATATATATATATATATATATATATATATATATATATATATATATATATATATATATATATATATATATATATATATATATATATATATATATATATATATATATATATATATATATATATATATATATATATATATATATATATATATATATATATATATATATATATATATATATATATATATATATATATATATATATATATATATATATATATATATATATATATATATATATATATATATATATATATATATATATATATATATATATATATATATATATATATATATATATATATATATATATATATATATATATATATATATATATATATATATATATATATATATATATATATATATATATATATATATATATATATATATATATATATATATATATATATATATATATATATATATATATATATATATATATATATATATATATATATATATATATATATATATATATATATATATATATATATATATATATATATATATATATATATATATATATATATATATATATATATATATATATATATATATATATATATATATATATATATATATATATATATATATATATATATATATATATATATATATATATATATATATATATATATATATATATATATATATATATATATATATATATATATATATATATATATATATATATATATATATATATATATATATATATATATATATATATATATATATATATATATATATATATATATATATATATATATATATATATATATATATATATATATATATATATATATATATATATATATATATATATATATATATATATATATATATATATATATATATATATATATATATATATATATATATATATATATATATATATATATATATATATATATATATATATATATATATATATATATATATATATATATATATATATATATATATATATATATATATATATATATATATATATATATATATATATATATATATATATATATATATATATATATATATATATATATATATATATATATATATATATATATATATATATATATATATATATATATATATATATATATATATATATATATATATATATATATATATATATATATATATATATATATACATATATATATATATATATATATATATATATATATATATATATATATATATATATATATATATATATATATATATATATATATATATATATATATATACAAATACATACATATATATACATATACCAATATATATATATATATATATATATATATATATATATATATATATATATATATATATATATATATATATATATATATATATATATATATATATATATATATATATATATATATATATATATATATATATATATATATATATATATATATATATATATATATATATATATATATATATATATATATATATATATATATATATATATATATATATATATATATATATATATATATATATATATATATATATATATATATATATATATATATATATATATATATATATATATATATATATATATATATATATATATATATATATATATATATATATATATATATATATATATATATATATATATATATATATATATATATATATATATATATATATATATATATATATATATATATATATATATATATATATATATATATATATATATATATATATATATATATATATATATATATATATATATATATATATATATATATATATATATATATATATATATATATATATATATATATATATATATATATATATATATATATATATATATATATATATATATATATATATATATATATATATATATATATAT
>JAXCGZ010018484.1:10000-12500 GCA_037179515.1 Halocaridina rubra | reverse complement strand
ATGCGAATGAATAGTTAGAGAAAATACCAAAAATAGTAAATGCAAAACTAAAGTAGTCACCGTGGCTCAAGCGGTAGCGTCCGCGACTTTGAGGCGTCAGGTCGAGGGTTTGCGCCCCGTCACGGTCTGGGGTTAGCAAGGGCATGCACTAAGGGTAACGATTACATTTGTTAGAACAAGTCCTTCCCAAGAAGGCAACCGTCCTAGCCCTTGGTAGAAAAGGGAGTCCGTGACGTAAAACGGGAACAGTAAATGCAAAATAAAATGAAGATGTTTAACATTCGGGAATAAAAATAACAAAAAGAATATCACCAAAATAGTAAAGTTTTTTTAATTTTAAATTTACTAAATGTTTTTGGTGATATTAGTTTTTGTGATATAAATCATATGAGCGAACACACGACCAATAAATGACACTTTTTATGACTTCAAAAATAAATATTTTTTTATTGAAGAACTCCTCAGAAGACTTTGTCTTTTGGCAGAGTGATGATTGTTTTATTACATGTTAAATAAATCTATCTATCTATCTATCTACCTTGGCTGTCTCCCCCAATTGGGGGGTAGCCAACATAAAAAAAGAATATGGGGATTAGTGAATATATAAATAAACAAACAAAAAATAAGTAAATAAGTAAAATAAATATGAATAAGTAAATAAGCAAAATGAGTAAATAAAGTATCAGAATCTTAGCTAAAGTTAATTAATATAAACGATAATATATTTTTTTTTATATTTAATGTTTATGTTTAATTAATACCAGATCCACTGTTGACATCCTGTCCTATCTGTGTGTGTGTGTGTGTGTATATATATATTATATATATATATATATATATATATATATATATATATATATATATATATATATATATATATATATGAAGCATATAGCCTACCTATACATTTCCTGCCTTGATGTGGACCTATCTTTCTCTCTCTATTTATATATAGATAGTTAGCTAGATATGTAGATAATAGATAAATAATAGATAGATAGATAGATGATAGATAGATAGATAGATAGATAGATAGATAGATAGATAGATAGATAGATTTCCACCAACTGCATAAGTATTTATTTAATAAATTATATTATTTTGAGGTAATGAATAAACCTTTGTCGGGCAAATCTTCTTATGATTCAGATCCCATTCAGAAGTAAAAATAAAATACTGACGAGCTACCGAGAGAGAGAGAGAGAGAGAGAGAGAGAGAGAGAGAGAGAGAGAGAGAGAGGAGAGAGAGAGAGAGAGAGAGAGAGAGAGAGAGAGAAATAATGCGGCTGTCTCTCTCTCTCTCCCGCCTTATGTTGCTGTTGATCTTCCACAAGCACTCATTTTGTCCATAAAATTTAATTAATTCCGCCAAAAACTATCTGTCTCTAATGGAGCAATTCATATTGGTGTTCCTCTCACGTTGCTGTCTGTAACGGAACTGAGAGATGGCCTTACGATCGCCACACCTATGGTTCGATTCGATTTGAATCAGCTGACTATGCGGATCTGAAACCAAACAGTTCTAGGTGATCAACCATTTTTCGGACATACAGACTACATCTAGCCCATAGACGAGCCAGTCTTATAGAATCCACCCAAATCTGTCAGATCGCTTCAAGGCCTATCGCACCGTGTATGAGTACCCTAAGTCGACTTTCACGACACGCAAGGGAACACGGAGGAGGTAAGCTGGTCTCCCTCCGTCAAGAGGATACTCAGTTAACAAGTTTATTTAAAAGCAAAAAAGAAATAACTTTTTCGAGACTTTCCAGGGGTTCCAACAGCATATCTTCGCTAGAACCTAAAAGGAGCATAAAATACTAATGTACCTTATGCGGTTATCCATATCATCTCAACAACTCCAAC
Organism: Halocaridina rubra; assembly: GCA_037179515.1. Lineage (NCBI taxonomy): Eukaryota > Metazoa > Arthropoda > Malacostraca > Decapoda > Atyidae > Halocaridina > Halocaridina rubra. Next base: position 10,634 of record JAXCGZ010018484.1, on the reverse strand, counting down.
TGAGTTCAAAATAGATGTATTAAGAAAAGGATGAAGAGGTAACCACATGAGCGCGTTCCTTGATCATGCCTATAGAGACCCCATTTGAAATTCTAGTGTTTGAAAAATTAATAAATTTTTTTTCGGTTTTACGTCACTGACTCCCTTTTCTACCAAGGGCTAAGACGGTTGCCTTCTTGCGAAGGACTTGTTTTGGCAGATGTAATCCTTACCCTGAGTGCATGCCCTTGATAACCTCAGACCGTGACGGGTTGCGAACCCTCGACCTGACGCCTCAGAGTCGTGGACGCTACCGCTTGAGCCACGGTGACTACTGAAAATTGAGTAATAACAACGAAAAAAAAATTGATGGATTAACAATTTAAACAAAAAAGTAAATAAAAAAATTAATCGACATATAATAAAAAGTCTTTTTATGAATATTAAAAAGAAACTCGAATCAAAATATTAAGTAAGATTTAAAACTATGAATTATTCTTGCATAAAAAAAATATTGTCGGTTGCGAGAGGATGATGGCGTTTTATTATCTTGTGACGTGGTATATGAGGAAACACCCAAAGACCCATTTGCCTCTCAAAGTCGTTAAAATGTCCCACATTGACGGCAGATTTTTTTTAACTTAATATTTTCCTA
>JAXCGZ010018484.1:0-5000 GCA_037179515.1 Halocaridina rubra | reverse complement strand
ACAGTTTTGCTACAAATTAAACAGACTTAACAAAATATATAAACAAATAAAATAAATAAATATATATATATATATATATATATATATATATATATATATATATATATATATATATATATATATATATATATATATATATATATATATATATATATATATATATATATATATATATATATATATATATATATATATATATATATATATGTATGTATGTATGTATGTATGTATGTATGTATGTGATTACCTAATTGTGTTTACGGGAAAGAGCCCAAAGCTCGTATCTTCCCGTCTCCTCATCGGTTCCATTTTATACTTAGTGATACTTATCATACCTGTCCTTAAAACTATGGATTGAGATAGCATTAACTACCTCCTCGCTTAGCGAATTCCAATTATCACTACTCTTACACTGAAAAAGTATTTCCTTACATCCTGCGAAGAAGTTTTCTTACGAAGCTTCAAACTATGACCTCTAGTTCTAGAGCCAGCCATATCAAAATATCGATCCCTATCCACTCTATCATAACCATGAAGGAATTTAAAGACTGTCACCATATCCCCCCTCACTCTTCTAGCTTCGAGTGATGGTAAGTCTAATTCCCTCGTATGTGTGTGTGTGTGTGTGTGTGTGTGTGTGTGTGTGTGTGTGTGTGTGTGTGTGTGTGTGAATAGATTCATTAAACATATGCATTATGAATATTCCTTATTTACTGTTTGTATAATGTAAAATTAAATGACGTCATGTTATTGAAAATCATTATAATATAGATATCTGTATTTAGTAGTAAAAATGGATAAAAGTAGATAGATTAATAAATTATTGAAGAAATTAATGAATGAAAAGATTATAATAATAATAATGATAAACCTCTATTTCCATTATACAATGGGTATTCGTTAGCCGGGGCAAGCTCCAGCCCCCCCCCCCCACTGTGGTGACCAGCCACAGCAGTAACCTGTCAGTAAACTGCTTAAACTCTCTCGACGTAAGTAATACCGACAAATGCAGTGGTATGAACCCTTGCTGAGCATTGACAAGAACAATAGCAACAACAAAAACATTAAAGCAAGGAAAAAAACAATAAATAAAAATTACGAATATGTATAAGATATATAACTGTATTTTTTTAGTTTTCGTAATTGTGACAATTAACGAAGACGTAAAGCTAAGTTTCGAACTCGTTAAATGATGTCTAACGTTATATTAAACTGCACTGTTGAGCGGAAGAGAGAAATAACCTTCAAGAGATAAACTGATTTACTTAAGTTTTCCTCTAACTCTTTAATTGACGCCGACAGGTGTGCGCGTCTCCAGCCAAGGTGGGCTCACGTGGGTGATCTCACGTGACTTTACAATTGCCAATTTAAGTCGAGTATTATAAACAGTGATTGTAGTCACCGTGGCTCAAGCGGTAGCGTTCGCGACTCTGAGGCGTCAGGTCAAGGGTTCGCGCCCCGTCATGGTCTAAGGTTAGCAAGGGCATGCACTCTGGGTAACGATTACATCTGTCAAAACAAGTCCTTCGCAATAAGGCAACCGTCCTAGCCCGTGTTAGAAAAGGGAGTCCGTGACGTAAAGCCGGAACCGGAACATTATAGACAGTGATTAAAGTTTTATGTGAGTAGTCGCCGTGGCTCAAGCGGTAACGTCCGCGACTCTGAGGCGTCAGATCGAGGGTTCGCGCCCCGTCATGGTCTAAGGTTAGCAAGGGCATGCACTCTGGGTAACGATTACATCTGTCAAAACAAGTCCTTCGCAATAAGGCAACCGTCCTAGCCCTTGGTAGAAAAGGGAGTCCGTGACGTAAAACCGGAACAACATCACATTAGTGTCTCGACGTTTTCGTTATCTTGCCACCCAGGAAGATACTAAAGTGATACAGAAACTGGATTTTTATCCCGTGTGTTGCATCACCATGTTTCCTGACAAGAAGGGGAGGGGCTAGGGTGAGGAGGTGTGTCATGGCTCCGTCAAAGTGAAGGGGGCGGGTGTAAGTGGGCGTGGCTAAAGGTACATACTCTTGTAACTGACCATGTAAGATGTTCTCAACCAGGCTGAAGGAGATGGATCGTAGAGGCTTCAGAACGAGAAAAATGGAAAATGCTTAGGATAATAATAATAATAATAATAATAATAATAATAATAATAATAATAATGATAATATAATGATAATAATAATAATAATAATAATAATAATAATAATAATAATAATAATAATAATAATAATACTTGTTATTTTCGTTCCGATAATTCACATTTAACTGTGAATTCCTGTTTCAAGACACCCAAATTCGTGATCTCTTCATAGACGGTATAAAACCAAAGCTGAAACTACGCTTTATGTCCACTAAATATTATTCCATATTATCTCCATCAATGAGAGGAATTATAACCTTTGTATATAGATATTATTATTATTATTATTATTATTATTATTATTATTATTATTATTATTATTATTATTATTATTGTAATTATTATTATTATTATTATTATTATTATTATTATTATTAGTAGTAGTAGTAGAGAGAGAGAGAGAGAGAGAGAGAGAGAGAGAGGAGAGAGAGAGAGAGAGAGAGAGAGAGAGAGAGAGAGAGAGAGATAATAAAATGCATTATTACACAAAGTATACAATGAATATTTTATAAAACATGTATGTAACAGGAAACAATGTAAAAATACTATACCGCCTTAGAATAACTATTGTAGTATATGAGTGGATGTAATTATTTTTTTTTTTTATCTATAAGGTATGCTAGCATTAAAATTCTTAACATATCGTTCGTTCGTTCCGGTTTTACGTCACGGACTCCCTTTTCTACCAAGAGCTAGGACGGTTGCCTTCTGGCGAAGGACTTGCTTTGGCAGATGTAATCGTAACCCTGAGTGCATGCCCTTGCTAACCTTCGACCGTGACGGGATGATACTAAAATTAGTCTTTACAAGAATACCATATCCAGTGTAGTCACCGTGGCTCAAGCGGTAGCGTCTGCGACTCTGAGGCGTCAGGTCGAGGGTTCGTGCCCCGTCATGGTCTGAGGCTAGCAAGGGCATGCACTCAGTTAAGGATTACATCTGCCAAAACAAGTCCTTCGCAAGAAGGCAACCGTCCTAGCCCTTGGTAAAATAGGGAGTCCATGACGTAAAACTGGATCAAAAATACCATAGCCAGGTACGCTATAGATTATACTTGTATATCCAATACACTGACCTATTTATTCATCACAAAATGCGCTCTTATTCTCCTCTTGGTTACAAAGAGAGAGAGAGAGAGAGAGAGAGAGAGAGAGAGAGAGAGAGAGAGAGAGAGAGAGAGAGAGAGAGAGAGAGAGAGAGAGAGAGAGAGAGTATGGATGATTCATAATTACGGTTTAGGCAGCTTGTTGGAGCTGACGTCATTATTTACACATCCTGGAATATGACGTCATTACTACTGTTCTTTGCCGTTCTAGAAAAGAGAGAAAGAGAGAGAGAGAGAGAGAGAGAGAGAGAGAGAGAGAGAGAGAGAGAGAGGCTATTACTCACCTCTATGCAAATCCATCTGTTAATTACTCATTGCAGATGACCTTCTGTGACCTTGTTATTTAAAGTTCTCCTCATTGTAGTAGGAATTTGGATGTTACGTTTTTTTCTGTTCATAGTTTGTTATCTGTATTTATTTATATTTCTTTATTCTTTTACTAAAGACATTCTTATTTTGGCTTCGCATTCACGAGGTCGAGAGATAGGTTCCCGACCAAGACCGAGAGTTTAAGCTGTTTGCTGGTAGGTTACTGCTGTGGCTGGTCACCTCAGAGGGGGGTTGGGGCTTGCCCCGGCTGACGAATGCCCATTACATAATGGAAATAAAGGTTTATTATTATTATTATTATTATTATTATTATTATTATTATTATTATTATTATTATTATTATTATTATTATTATTATTATTATTATTATTCGCTGTTAATTGTTTAAGGAATGGTCGAAGAAGAGAAATGATAATTATGGAAATATAAGAGAACCTGAGACTGATAACTAATTCTTATGCGTTGATGTTGTTGTTGTTGTTGTTGCTGTTGTCGTTGTTGTTGTATTTGTCGTTGCTGTTGTAAGGGATGATCTAGATAACAAAAACAGGTAACAAATAAAGTAATGAATCAGTAAATTGATAAATAATAAGTCTATGAACCATTGTAGCCAACACAATTGTTCCGATTTTACGTCAAGGACTCCCTTTTCAACCAAGGGCTAGGACGGTCTCCTTCTTGCGAAGGACTTGTTTTGGCATATGTAATCGTTACCCTGAGTGCATGCCCTTGCTAACCTCAGACCGTAACGGGGCGCGAACCCTCGACCTGACGCCTCAAAGTCGCGGGCACTACCGCTTGAGCCACGGTGACTACAATATTAGGGTTTTAAGAATCAAATTAAATTGTAAATGAAAAAAAAATCTAGTCAGACTTTGCTATCTATAATGAGTTGAATATTAACCATAAATAAATTAGTAAATAAGTCAGTCAGTCAGTCAGTCAGTCAGTCAGTCAGTCAGTCAGTCAATTAATTAATCAGTCTAAACAGAAAAGATGTCAAAAATGAAAAATATATTTTTTTAGAGGAATGAATATATTTTCTGTCGTAAAGAGAAATAACTTTCTAAATATTATTTATGATTTAATGAGAACATCGTAATTGGCATTTGACCTTAATCAGAGCAGAAACGCATAAAGATACTGTTTCACTATTGACCCCGTGCATCTAATAGCGTACTCCAGGACCCACTAAGTTAACAAAAGGAACCTTCTGAACTTCTGAAAGTCTACTTCAGTCGCTGAACTACTGAAAGCTGAATATACAGTAAAGTGAAACTTAAGACACATCATGAAGTTGGATTAATGTCAAAAATCCTGAACACATCCTTAAAACATTGGTAAGAACGGCTGGAAAAGAGAATTCTGGAAGGTTCACTCAATCCTGAGATCTGGAATCATCTGGAAACCAGAGACAGGTCTCCA
>JAXCGZ010018483.1:0-14162 GCA_037179515.1 Halocaridina rubra | reverse complement strand
CACATTGCATATGTGAAAACATGAATCATTTTTTTACCCAGACCGGGACTTGAACCTAGGACTTATGATCACTAAGTCAAGGCGCTAGCACTACACCACAAGAAGGTTAAAAGGAATCCAACCTTATCGCTTATATCTGCTATACCTAGGAATTAACGCATTCTATCTGAATGCCACTATGTTCATATTACAGATTCCCCAACCTCACTCATGGCTTCATTATAGCATTTAATTCAATTCTGAATTTCATTCGGGATAGGAAATAACCAAATAAGCACATTACATATGTGAAAACATGAATCATTTTTTTACCCCGACCGGGATTTGAACCTAGGACTTATGATTACTAAGTCAAGGCGCTATAAATACACCACAGAAGGTTAAAAGGAATCCAACCTTATAACTCATATCTGCTATACTTAGGAATGAACGCATTCTATCTGAATGCCACAATTTTCATATTACAGATTCCCCAACCTCACTCGTGGCTTCATTTTAACAATTAATTCAATTCAAAATCTCATTAGGGCAATGAAATAACCAAATAGCACATTACATATGTGAAAACATGAATAATTTTTTTACCCCGACCGGTACTTGAACCTAGGACTTGTGATTAATAAGTCAATCCGCTACCACTACACCACAGAAGGTTAAAAGGAATCCAACCTTATAGCTAATATCTGCTATACTTAGGAATGAAAGCATTCTATCTGAATGCCACTATGTTCATATTACAGATTCCCCAACCTCACTCGTGGCTTCATTTTAGCATTTAATTCAATTCCCAATCTCATTCGGGCCATACAATAAAAAAATAAGCACTTTACATATGTGAAAACATGAATAATTTTTTTACCCCGACCGGGACTTGAACCTAGGACTTATGATTACTAAGTCAAGACGCTACCACTACACCACAGAAGGTTAAAAGCTATCCAACCTTATAGCATATAGCTGCAATACATAGGAATGAACGCATTCTATCTGAATGCCACTATGTTTATATTACAGATTCCCCAACCTCACTCCTGGCTTCATTTTAGCATTTAATTCAATAACCAAATAAGCACACTACATATGTGAAAACATGAATTATATTTTTACCCCTACCGGGACTTGAACCTAGGACTTATAATTACTAAGTCAAGGCGCTACCACTACACCACAGAAGGTTAAAAGGAATCCAACTTTATAGCTTATATCTGCTATACTTAGGAATGAACTCATTCTATCTGAATGCCACTATGTTCATATTACAGATTCCCTAACCTCACTCGGGGCTTCATTTTAGCATTTAATTCAATTCCCAATCTCATTCGGGCCATTAAGTAACAAAATAAGCACATTACATATGTGAAAGCATGAATCATTTTTTTACCCCGACCGGGACTTGAACCTAGGACTTATGATTACTAAGTCAAGGTGCTAACACTACACCACAAAAGGTTAAAAGGAATCCAACCTTATCGCTTATATCTGCTATACTTAGGAATGAACGCATTCTATCTGAATGCCACTATGTTCATATTACAGATTCCCCAACCTCACTCGTGGCTTCATTTTAGCATTTAATTCAATTCCCAATCTCATTCGGGCCATGAAATAACCAAATAAGCACATTACATATGTGAAAACATGAATCATATTTTTACCCAAACCGGGACTTGAACCTAGGACTTATGATTACTAAGTCAAGGCGCTACCACTACAACACAGAAGGTTAAAAGGAATCCAACCTTATAGCTTATATCTGCTATACATAGGAATGAACCCATACTATCTGAATGCCACTATTTTCATATTACAGATTCCCCAACCTCACTCGTGGCTTCATTTTAGCATTTAATTCAATTCCCAATCTCATTCAGGCCATGAAATAACCAAATAAGCACATTAGATATGTGAAAACATGAATCTTTATTTTACCCTGGACGGGACTTGAACCTATGACTTATGATTACTAAGTCAAGGCGCTACCACTACACCACAGAAGTTTAAAGAAATCCAACCTTATAGCTTATATCTGCTATACTTAGGAATGAAAGCATTCTATCTGAATGCCACTATGTTCATATTACAGATTCCCCAACTTCACTCGTGGCTTCATTTTAGCATTTAATTTAATTCCTAATCTCATTCGGGCAATGAAATAACCAAATAAGTACATTACATATGTGAAGACATGAATCATTTTTTTACCCCGACCGGGACTTGAACCTAGGACTTATGATTACTAAGTCAAGGCGCTACCACTACACCACAGAAGGTTAAAAGGAATCCAACCTTATAGCTTATATCTGCTATACTTAGGAATGAATGCATTCTATCTGAATGCCACTATGTTCATATTACAGATTCCCCAACCTCACTTGGGGCTTCATTTTAGCATTTAATTCAATTCCCAATCTCATTCGGGCCATGAAGTAACCAAATAAGCACATTACATATGTGAAAACATGAATAATTTTTTTACCCCGAACGGGACTTGAACCTAGGACTAATGATTACTAAGTCAAGGCGCTACCACTACACCACAGAAGGTTAAAAGTAATCCAACCTTATCGCTTATATCTGCTTTACTTAGGAATGAACGCATTCTATCTGAATGCCACTATGTTCATATTTCAGATTCCCCAACCTCACTCGTGGCTTCATTTTATCATTTAATTCAATTACAAATCTCATTCGGTCCATGAAATAACCAAATAAGCATATAACATATGTGAAAACATGAATAATTTTTTTACCCCGATCGGGGCTTGAACCTAGAACTTATGATTACTAAGTCAAGGCGCTACCACTACACCACAGAAGGTTAAAAGGAATCCAACCTTATAGCTTATATCTGCTATACATAGGAATGAACGCATTCTATCTGAATGCCACTATTTTCATATTACAGACTCCCCAACCTCACTCCTGGCTTCATTTTAGCATTTAATTCAATTCCCAATCTCATTCAGGCCATGAAATAACCAAATAAGAACATTAGATATGTGAAAACATGAATCATATTTTTAAACCGACCGGGACCTGAACCTAGGACTTATGATTACTAAGTCAAGGTGCTACCACTACATCACAGAAGGTTAAAAGGATTCCAACCTTATCGCTTATATCTGCTATATTTAGGAATGAACGCATTGTATCTGAATGTCACTATGTTCATATTACAGATTCCCCAACCTCACTTGTGGCTTCATTTTAGCATTTAATTCAATTCCCAATCTCATTCATGTAATGAAATAACCGCCTTGACTTAGAAATCATAAGTCCTAGTTTCAAGTCCTGGTCGTGGTAAAAATATGATTAATGTTTTCAAATATGTAATGTGCTTGTTTGGTTATTTCATGGCCCGATTGAGTTTGGGAATTGAATTAAATGCTAAAGTGAAGCCATGAGTGAGGTTGGGGAATCTGTAATATGAACATAGTGGCATTCAGATAAAATGCGTTCATTCCTAAGTATAGCAGATATAAGCTATAAGGTTGGATTCCTTTCAACCTTCTGTGATGTAGTGGTAGTACTTTGACTTAGTAATCATAAGTCCTAGTTTCAGTCCTGGTCGGGGTAAAAAGATGATTCATGTTTTCACATATGTAATGTGCTCAGTTGGTTATTTCATGGCCCGAATGAGATTGGGAATTGAATTAAATGCTAAAATGAAGCCACGAGTGAGGTTGGGGAATCTGTAATATGAAAATAGTGGCATTAAGATAGAATGCATTCAGTCCTATGTATAGCAGATATAAGCTATAAGGTTGGATTCCTTTCAACCTTCTGTGGTGTAGTGGTAGAGCCTTGACTTAGTAATCAAAAGTCCTAGGTTCAAGTCCCGGTTGGGGTAAAAAATGATTCATGTTTTCACATATATAATGTGCTTATTTGGTTATTTCATGGCCCGAATGAGATTGGGAATTGAAGTAAATGCTAAAATGAAGCCACGAGTGAGGTTGGGGAATCTGTAATATGAACATAGTAGCATTCAGATAGAATGCTTTCATTCCTAAGTATAGCAGATATAAGCTATAAGGTTGGATTTCTTTAACTTCTGTGGTGTAGTGGAAGCGCCTTGACTTAGTAATCATAAGTCATAGGTTCAAGTCCCAGCCAGGGTAAAATAAAGATTCATGTTTTCACATATCTAATGTACTTATTTGGTTATTTCATGGCCTGAATGAGATTGGGAATTGAATTAAATGCTAAAATGAAGCCAGGAGTGAGGTTGGGTAATCTGTAAATTGAAAATAGTGGCATTCAGATAGAATGCGTTCATTCCTATGTATAACAGATATAAGCTATAAGGTTCGATTCCTCTTAACCTTCTGTGGTGTAGTGGTAGCGCCTTGACTTAGTAATCATAAGTCCTAGGTTCAAGTCCCGGTTGGGGTAAAAAAATGAGTCATGTTTTCACATATGTTATGTGCTTATTTGGTTAATTCATTTCCCGAATGAGATTGGGAATTGAATTAAATGCTAAAATGAAGCCACGAGTGAGGTTGGGGAATCTGTAATATGAACATAGTGGGATTCAGATAGAATGCGTTCATTCCTAAGTATAGCAGATATAAGCTATTAGGTTGGATTCCCTTTAACCTTCTATGGTGTAGTGGTAGAGCCTTGACTTAGTAATCATAAGTCCTAGGTTCAAGTCCCGGTCGGGGTAAAAATATAATTCATGTTTTCACATATGTAATGTGGTTATTTGGTTATTGAATTAAATCCTAAAATGAAGCCAGGAGTGAGGTTGGGGAATCTGTAATATGAACATAGTGGCATTTAGATAGAATGCGTTCATTCCTAAGTAAAGCAGATATAAGCTATAAGGTTGGATAGCTTTTAACCTTCTGTGGTGTAGTGGTAGCGCCTTGACTTATTAATCATAAGTCCATGGTTCAAGTCCCGGTCGGGATAAAAAAATGATTCATGTTTTCACATATGTATTGTGCTTATTTGGTTATTGTATGGCCCGAATAAGATTGAGAATTGAATTAATTGCTAAAATGAAGCCACGAGTGAGGTTGGGGAATCTGTAATATGAACATAGTGGCATTCAGATAGAATGCGTTCATTCCTAAGTATAGCAGATATAAGCTATAAGGTTGGATTCCTTTTAACCTTCCGTGGTGTAGTGGAAGCGCCTTGACTTAGTATCATAAGTCCTAGGTTCAAGTCCCGGTCAGAGTAAAAAAATGATTCATGTTTTCACATATTTATTGCGATTATTTGGTTATTTCATGGCCCGAATGAGATTGGGAATTGAATTAAATGTTAAAATTAAGCCAAGAGTGAGGTTGGGAATCTGTAATATGAACATTGTAGCATTCAGATAGAATGCGTTCATTCCTAAATATAGCAGATATAAGTAATAAGGTTGGATTCCTTTTAACCTTCTGTGGTGTATTTATAGCGCCTTGACTTAGTATTCATAAGTCCTAGGTTCAAATCCTGTTCGGGGTAAAGAAATGATTCATGTTTTCACATATGTAATGTGCTTATTTTGTTATTTCCTGTACCGAATGAAATTGAGAATTGAATTAAATGCTAAAATGAAGCCACGAGTGAGGTTGGGGAATCTGTAATATGAACATAGTGGCATTCAGATAGAATGCGTTCATTCCTAGGTATAGCAGTTATAAGCTATAAGGTTGGATTCCTTTTAACCTTCTGTGGTGTAGTGGTAGCGCCTTGACTTAGTAATCATAAGTCCTAGGTTTAAGTCCCGGTCGGGGTAAAAAAAATGATTCATATATATATATATATATATATATATATATATATATATATATATATATATATATATATATATATATATATATATATATATGCGAATAATTTTTTTTACCCCGGACGGGACTTAAACCTAGGACTTATGATTACTAAGTCAAAGCGCTACCGCTACACCACAGAAGGTTAAAAGGAATCCAACCTTATAGCTTATATCTGCTATGCCTAGGAATTAACGCATTCTATCTGAATGCCACTATGTTCATATAACAGATTCCCCAACCTCACTCTTGGCTTCATTTTAGCATTTAATTCAATTCTCAATTTAATTTGGGCCAGGATATAACCAAATAAGCACTTTACATATGTGAAAACATGAATCATATTTTTACCTCGTCCGGGATTTGAACCTATGACTTATGATTACTAAGTCAAGGCGCTATAAATACACCACAGAAGGTTAAAAGGAATCCAACCTTATAACTTATATCTGCTATACTTAGGAATGAACGCATTCTATCTGAATGCCACAATGTTCATATTACAGATTCCTCAACCTCACTCGTGGCTTCAATTTAGCATTTAATTCAATTCCAAATCTCATTCGGGCCATACAATAACCAAATAAGCACATTACATATGTGAAAACATGAAACATTTTTTTCCCCGACCGGGACTTGAGCCTAGGAATTATGATTACTAAGTCAAGGTGCTACCAATACACCACAGAAGTTTAAAAGCTTTCCAACTTTATAGGTTATATCTGCTATACTTAGGAATGAACGCATTCTATCTGAATGCCACTATGTTCATATTACAGATTCCCCAACCTCACTCGTGGCTTCATTTTAGCATTTAATTCAATAACCAAATAAGCACATTACATATGTGAAAACATGAATTATATTTTTACCCCTACCGGGACTTGAACCTAGGACTAATGATTACTAAGTCAAGGTGCTACCACTACACCACTGAAGGTTAAAAGGAATCCAACCTTATAGCTTATATCTGCTATACTTAGGAATGAACGCATTCTATCTGAATGCCACTATTTTCATATTACAGATTCCCCAACCTCACTCGGTGCTTCATTTTAGCATTTAATTCAATTTCCAATCTCATTCGGTCCATGAAGTAACCAAATAAGCACATTACATATGTGAAAACATGAATCATTTTTTTACCCCGGCCGGGACTTGAACCTAGGACTTATAATCACTAAGTCAAGGTGCTACCACTACACCATAGAAGGTTAAAAATAATCCAACCTTATCGCTTATATCTGCTATACTTAGGAATAAACGCATTCTATCTGAATGCCACTATGTTTATATTACAGATTCCCCAACCTCACTCGTGGCTTCATTTTATCATTTAATTCAATTCCCAATTTCAATCGGGCCATGAAATAACCAAATAAGCACATAACATATGTGAAAACATGAATCATTTTTTTACCCCGACCGGGACTTGAACCTAGGACTTATGATTACTAAGTTAAGGCGCTACCACTATACCACAGAAGGTTAATAGGAATCCAACCTTATAGCTTATATCTGCTATACATAGGAATGAACGCATCCTATCTAAATGCCACTATTTTCATATTACAGATTCCCCAACCTCTCTCGTGGCTTTATTTTAGCATTTAATTCAATTCCTAATCTCATTCGGGCCATGTAATAACCAAATAAGCACATAACATATGTGAAAACATGAATCATTTTTTTACCCCAACCGGGACTTGAACCTAGGACTTATGATAACTAAGTCAAGGCGCTACCACTACATCACAGAACTTTAAAAGGAATCCAACCTTATAGCTTATATCTGCTATACATAGTAATGAACGCATTCTATATGAATACCACTATTTTCATATTACAGGTTCCCCAACCTCACTCGTTGCTTCATTTTAGCATTTAATTCAATTCCCAATCTCATTCAGGCCATGAAATAACCAAAAAAGTACATTACATATGTGAAAACATGAATCTTTATTTTACCCCGGTCGGACTTGAGACTATGACTTATGATTACTAAGTCAAGGCACAACCATTACACCACAGAAGTTAAAGAAATCCAACCATAAAGCTTATATATGATATACTTAGGAATGAAAGCATTCTATCTGAATGCCACTATGTTCATATTACAGATTCCCCAACCTCAATCGTGGCTTCATTTTAGCATTTAATTCAATTCCCAATCTCATTCGGGCCATGAAATAACCAAATAAGCACATTACATATGTGAAAACATGAATCATATTTTTACCCCGACCGGGACTTGAACCTAGGACTTATGATTACTAAGTCAAGGAGCTACCACTACACCACAGAAGGTTAAAAGGAATCCAACCTTATAGCTTATATCTGCTATGCATAGGAATGAACGCAATCTATCTGAATGCCACTATGTTCATATTACAGATTCCCCAACCTCACTCGGGGCTTCATTTTAGCATTTAATTCAATTCCCAATCTCATTCAGGCCATGAAGTAACCAAATACGCACATTACATATGTGAAAACATGAATCATTTTTTTACCCCGACCGTTACTTGAACCAAGGACTTATGATCACTAAGTCAAGCTGCTACCACTAAATCACAGAAGGATAAAAGGAATCCAACCTTATCGCTTATATCTGCTATACTTAGGAGTGAACGCATTCTATCTGAATGCCACTATGTTCATATTACAGATTCCCCAACCTCAGTCGTGGCTTCATTTTACCATTTATTTCAATTCCCAATCTCATTCGGGCCATGAAATAACCAAATAAGAACATAACGTATGTGAAAACATGACTCATTTTTATACCCCGACCGGGAGTTGAACCTAGGACTTATGATTAATAAGTCAAGGCGCTACCACTACACCACAGAAAGTTAAAAGGAATCCAACCTTATAGCTTATATCTTCTATACATAGGAATGAACGCATTCTATCTGAATGCCACTATTTTCATATTACAGATTCCCCAACCTCACTCGTGGCTTCATTTTAGCATTTAATTCAATTCCAAATCTCATTTAAGCCATGAAATAACCAAATAATAATTTAGATATGTGAAAACATTAATCTTTATTTTACCCCGTCCGGGACTTGAACCTATGACTTATGATTACTAAGTCAAGGCGCTGCCAATACACCACAGAAGTTAAAGAAATCCAACCTTATAGCTTATATCTGCTATACTTAGGAATGAAAGCATTCTATCTAAATGCCACTATGTTCATATTACAGATTCCCCAACCTCACTCGTGGCTTCATTTTAGCATTTAATTCAATTCCCAATCTCATTCGGGCCATGAAATAAACAAATAAGGACATTACATATGTGAAAACATGAATCATATTTTTACCCCGACCGGGACCTGAACTTAGGACTAATGATAACTAAGCCAAGGTGCTACCACTACATCACAGAAGGTTAAAAGGAATCCAACCTTATAGCTTATATCTGTAATACTTAGGAATGAACGCATTGTATCTGAATGACACTCTGTTCATATTACAGATTCCCCAACCTCACTCGTGGCTTCATATTAGCATTTAATTCAATTCCCAATCTCATTCAGGTCATGAAATAACCAAATAAGCACATTAGATATGTGAAAACATGAATCTTTATTTTACCCCGGCCGGGACTTGAACCTATGACTTATGATTACTAAGTCAAGGCGCTACCAATACACCACAGAAGTTAAATAAATCCAACCTTATTGCTTATATCTACTATACTTAGGAATGAAGGCATTCTATCTGAATGCCACTATGTTCATATTACAGATTCCCCAACCTCACTCGTGGCTTCATTTTAGCATTTAATTTAATTCCCAATCTCATTCGGGCCATGAAATAACCAAATAAGCACATTACATATGTGAAAACATGAATCATTTTTTCACCCCGACCGGGACTTGAACCTAAGACTTATGATTACTAAGTCAAGGCGCTACCATTACACCACAGAAGGTTAAAAGGAATCCAACCTTATAGCTTATATCTGCTATACTTAGGTATGAGCGCATTCTATCTGAATGCCACTATGTTCATATTATAGATTCCCCAACCTAACTTAGGGCTTCATTTTAGCATTTAATTCAATTCCCAATCTCATTCGTGCCATGAAGTAACCAAATAAGCACATTATATAAGTGAAAACATGAATAATTTTTTTACCTTGACTGGGGCCTGAACCTAGGACTTATGATTACTAAGTCAAGGCGCTACCACTACACCACAGAGGGTTAAAAGGAATCCAACCTTATCGCTTATATCTGTTATACTTAGGAATGAACGCATTCTATCTGAATGCCACTATGTTCATATTACAGATTCCCCAACCTCACTCTTGGCTTCATTTTATCATTTAATTCAATTCCCAATCTCATCTGGGCCATGAAATAACCAAATAAGCACATAACATATGTGAAAACATGAATAATTTTTTTACCCCGACCGGGACTTGAACCTAGGACTAATGATTACTAAGTCAAGGCGCTACCACTACACCACAGAAGGTTAAATGGAATCCAACCTTATAGCTTATATCTGCTGTACTTAGGAATGAACGCATTCTATCTGAATACCACTATATATATATTGCAGATTCAAGAACCTCACTCGTGGCTTCATTTTAACATTTAATTCAATTCCCAATTTCTCATTCGGGCCATGAAATAACCAAATAAGCACATTACATGTGCATTCTTTCCTAAGCATAGCAGATATAAGATATAATGTTGGATTCATTTAAACTTCTGTTGTGTAGTGCTAGCGCATTGACTTAGTAATCATAAGTCCTAGATTCAAGTCCCGGTTGGGGTAAAAAAATGATTCATGTTTTCACATATGTAATATGCTTATTTGGTTATTTCATGGCCTGAATGATATTGGGAATTGAATTAAATGCTAAAATGAAGCCACGAGTGAGGTTGGGGAGTCTGTAATATGAACATAGTGGCATTCAGATAGAATGCGTTCATTCCTAAGTATAGAAGATATAAGCTATAAATTTGGGTTCCTTTTAACCTTCTGTGATGTAGTGGTAGCACTTTGACTTAGTAATCATAAGTCCTAGGTTCAGGTCCCGGTCGGGGTAAAAGGATGAATCATGTTTTCACATATGTAATGTGCTCAGTTGGTTATTTCATGGCCCGAATGAGATTGGGAATTGAATTAAATGCTAAAATGAAGCCACGAGTGAGGTTGGGGAATCTGTAATATGAACATAGTGGCATTTAGATAGAATGGGTTCATTCCTAGGTATAGCAGATATAAGCAATAAGATTGGATTCCTTTTAACCTTCTGTGGTGTAGTGGTAGCGCCTTGTCTTAGTAATCATAAGTCCTAGGGTTAAGTCCCGGTCGGGATAAAAAAAATGATTCATATATATATATATATATATATATATATATATATATATATATATATATATATATATATATATATGAATAATTTTTTTTACCCCGGCGGGACTTAAACCTAGGACTTATGATTACTAAGTCAAAGTGCTACCACTACAAAACAGAAGGTTAAAAGGAATCCAACCTTATAGCTTATATCTGCTATACCTAGGAATTAACGCATTCTATCTGCATGCCACTATTTTCATATTACAGATTCCCCAACCTCACTCGTGGCTTCATTTTAGCATTTAATTCAATTCTCAATTTCATTCAGGCCAGGAAATAACCAAATGAGCACATTACATATGTGAAAACATGAATCATATTTTTACCCCGACAGGGATTTTAACCTAGGACTTATGATTACTAAGTCAAAGCGCTATAAATACAACACAGAAGGTTAAAAGGAATCCAACCTTATAACTTATATCTGCTATACTTAGGAATTAACGCATTCTATCTGAATGCCACAATGTTCATATTACAGATTCCCCAACCTCACTCATGGCTTCATTTTAACATTTAATTCAATTCCCAATCTCATTCGGGCCATGAAACCCCCAAATAAGCACATTACATATGTGAAAACATGAATAATTTTTTTACCCCGACCGGGACTTGAACCTAGAACTTATGATTACTAAGTCAAGGCGCTACCACTACACCACAGAAGGTTAAAAGGAATCTAAATTTATAGCTGATATCTGCTATACTTAGGAATGAACGCATTCTATCTGAATGCCACTATGTTCATATTACAGATTCCCCAACCTCACTCGTGGTTTCATTTTAGCATTTAATTCAATTCCCAATCTCATTCGGGCCATACAATAACCAAATAAGCACATTACATATGTGATAACATGAAACATTTTTTTTCCCCGACCGGGACTTGAACCGAGGACTTATGATTACTAAGTCAAGGTGCTACCACTACACCACAGATGGTTATTAAAGGAATCCAAATTTATAGCTTATATCTGCTATACATAGGAATGAACGCATTCTATCTGAATGCCAGTATTTTCATATTACAGATTCCCCAACCTCACTCGTGGGTTCATTTTAGCATTTAATTCAATTCCCAACCTCATTCGGGCCATGAAATAACCAACTGTGCACATTACATATGTGAAAACATGAATCAACTTTTTAAACCGACCGGGACCTGAACCTATGACTTATGATTACTTAGTCAAGGTGCTACCACTACATCACAGAAGGTTAAAAGGATTCCAACCTTATCGCTTATATCTGCTATATTTAGGAATTAACGCATTGTATCTTAATGTCACTATTTTCATATTACAGATTCCCCAACCTCACTCGTGGTTTCATTTTAGCATTTAATTCAATTCCCAAAATCATTCAGGCCATGAAGTAACCAAATAAGCACATTAGATATGTGAAAACATGAATCTTTAATTTACCCTGACCGGAACTTGAACCTATGACTTATGTTTACTAAATCAAGGCGCTACCACTCAACCACAGAAGTTAAAGAAATCCAACCTTATAGCTTATATCTGCTTTACTTAGGAATGAAAGCATTCTATCTGAATGACACTATGTTCATATTACAGATTCCCCAACCTTACTCGTGGCTTCATTTTAGCATTTAATTTAATTCCAAATCTCATTTGGGCCATGAAATAACCAAATAAGCACTTTACATATTTGAAAACATGAATCATATTTTCACCCCGACCGGGACTTGAACCTAGGACTCATGATTACAAAGTCAAGGCTCTACCACTACACCACAGAAGGTAAAAAGGAATCCAACCCTATAGCTTATATCTGCTATACATAGGAATGAACGCATTCTATCTGAATGCCACCATTTTCATATTACAGATTCCCCAACCTCACTAGTGGCTTCATTTTAGCATTTAATACAATTCCCAATCTCATTCAGGTCATGAAATAACCAACTGAGCACATTACATATGTGAAAACATGAATAATCTTTTTACCCTCCCAGGTACCTGAACCTAGGACTTATGATTACTAAGTCAAGGTGCTACCACTACACCACAGAAGGATAAAAGTGATCCAACCTTATAGCTTCTATCTGCTCTACTTAGGAATGAACACATTCTATTTGAATGCCACTATGCTCATATTACAAATTCCCCAACCTCAATCATGGCTTCATTTTACCATTTAATTCAATTCCCAATCTCATTCGGGCCATGAAATAACTAAATAAGCACATTACATATGTGAAAACATGAATCATTTTTTTTACCCCGACTGGGACTTGAACCTAGAACTTATGATTACTAAGTCAAGGCGCTACCACTACATCACAGAAGGTTAAAAGGAATCCAACCTTATAGCTTATATCTGCTATACTTAGGAATGAACGCATTCTATCTGAATGCCACTATGTTCATATTACAGATTCCCCAACCTCACTCGTTGCTTCATTTTAGCATTTAATTCAATTCCCAATCTCAATCGGGATTTACAATAACCAAATAAGCACCTTACATATGTGAAAACATGAAACATTTTTTTTCCCCGACCGGGACTTGAACCTAGGACTTATGATTACTAAGTCAAGGTGCTAGCACTACACCACAGAAGGTTAAAAGCTATCCAACCTTATAGAATATATCTGCTATACTTAGGAATGAACGCATTCTATCTGAGTGCCACTATGTTCATATTACAGATTCCCCAACCTCACTCGTGGCTTCATTTTAGCATTTAATTCAATAACCAAATAAGCACATTACATATGTGAAAACATGAATTATATTTTACCCCTACCGGGACTTGAACCTAGGACTTATGATTACTAAGTCAAGGCGCTACCACTACACCACAGAAGGTTAAAAGGAATCCAACCTTATACCTTATATCTGCTATACTTAGGAATGAACGCAATCTATCTGAATGCCACTATGCTCATATTACAGATTCCCCAACCTCACTCGGGGCTACATTTTAGCATTTAATTCAACTCCCAATCTCATTCGGTCCATGAAGTAACCAAATAAG
>JAXCGZ010018482.1:0-12500 GCA_037179515.1 Halocaridina rubra | reverse complement strand
CTCTCTCTCTCTCTCTCTCTCTCTCTCTCTCTCTCTCTCTCTCTTGTGTTTTCATCAACAACCCTTCCTCAATAACCAATGGTACAAGGGGTCATCGTTATCAGTAACCCCTTTTCAGATCATTGCAAACACCGAAACGATCATTATTTTCAAGGTTGGATGTTTACACTTTTTACATTCTCTGCTATTCTTTGCAGTACAGCCGTACAGGAATTAATATAGTTCTCAGTTTATCTCAGACTCAAGTGGTGAAATCAGTGTGCTTCATTTGTTGTGGTTGATTTGTGATTACCGGTATTCTAAGTCTAACTCTAAGTTGTTTATGTTGCAGTTTTGTGATTGGCTTTAGAAAACTTGCAAGCAAAACATTTTGAGAATTATATATTTCTGCTGAAATTTGGTACTAATTATATTGCAATCTATTACATTATTCTTAATTAAAGCCTTTAATTAAGAAAAATGTAATAGACTGCAATATAATTAATACCACATTTTCAGCAGAAATATATAATCCTCAAAATGTTTTGCTTGCAAGTTTTCTAAAGCTAATCACAAAACTGCAACATAAACAACTTAATTAGAGTTAGTCTTTAATTTAAAGTTAATTTTTCCTATTATATATTTTGCTCAGCAGGAGAGATCTTATTGCACTAATAATGGCTTCTACGAGTAAAAAACGCAAGATTTCAGAAGAAAACCGGAGTTTTCAAGAGAAATGGACTGAACAATATTTATGCATACAATCAGGGGGGAAAGCATTGTGCCTTGTGTGCCATGAAACCATTTTTGTTTTAAAAGAATATAACATCAAAAGACACTACATCACAAAGCACAAAGAATATGAAAATATGACAGGTGAAGCACGCAAAGAAAAAATATCATTCTTGCAGAAATCTATGAAAGGACAACAGTCAGTGTTTACAAAGAAACTTAAGGAATATGATGCATCTCTCAAAACAAGCTTTTGATTAGTCAAATCCTTGCAAAAAGACTCAAGCCCTATTCTGATGGTGAGGTAGTTAAAGAATGTTTGTGTGTAACCTCAGACAATATGTTTCCTGACAAAAAGAAACTAGTTGAAAACATAAGCCTTTCAAGATATACTATTGACGAGAGCATATGACCTTTTGTAAGAAATTGCACTGTTCTTAGATATGAAAGGTAATGCTATCCCTGAATTGAGAGATAAGGAATGAAGATGTGATTTAGCATTTTTTGTAGATATAACTGATCATCTTAGTGCAATGAATGTTAGACTTCAAGGAAAAGATCAACTAATAAATGAGATGTTCTCACTGATCAAAGGCTTCCAGATAAAATTGCATCTCTGGGAGTCACAAATCAGAAACCAATACCCAGCCCACTTTTCTACACTGAAAAACCATGACACTAGCAACCCTCAGTATCAGAAGTATGCTGACAAATTGGCAGTCTTACGAGAGGAATTTTCAGAAAGATTTGGTGACCTCAAGAACCATTCACAAGCCATTGAAGTCTTTGCTTCTCCTTTTTCTGTGGATGTGACAGCAATTCCCGAGGACATACAGATGGAAATAATTGAACTACAGTGCAATGATGAACTAAGAAAGAAGTTTGATGATAATTCAGTATACCAGTTTTATAAGAAGCATGTATCAGTAACAGTATCCAAAAGTCTCTGCTCATGCAAGGAAAATGATGGCAGTGTTTGGTAGCACATATGTATGTGAGCAGCTTTTTCCAAAAATGAATCTAGTTAAAAACAAGCATAGGTCTTTACTTACTGATGAACATTTGGAATGTACCCTGCATGTAGCCACATCATCCATACAGCCTGATATTGATGAGTTGGTGTCTCAAATGCAACATCAACCATCTCACTAGGGTAGCCTTTCATTTGCTCATTAATGATTAGGAAAATGTCTGTGTTTGATAATTCTTATGTTAATGATCCCAGTTAACCAAAAATAAGTAATTATTTATGTTTGTACATTATAATAATAAGGTACGGTAGCCTTTCATATGCTCATTTATAGTAAGGAAAATACTTTTGTTTCAGACAATTCTTATTTTTGTGATTCCAATTTAAATAAAATCAGTAACAAACTAATTATCTATCTTTATTAGTATAATCTCACATAATATGTCTTCGATCGTAGTAAATAGCATGAAATAGTAAGGTTATGTGGCCCTCCATACCAACAGAGTCGTGACTAGTGGCCCTTTGGGAAAAAAGGTTGCACACCCCTCTAAAAGGAGAAGTACAAAGGAATAAAAGGTAAAGCACAGGAATAGCAACTGTGATTCTTATGTATCCTTCATTCACTTAACTGATCAACATAGTGTGCTCACCTGCGCCTTATATTTTGGTGCTGACTGTATTGTATATGAATCATATTTTATCCCTGACTGGGACTCGAACCAAAGGCACATAATTAATATATATATATATATATATATATATATATATATATATATATATATATATATATATATATATATATATATATATATATATATATATATATATATATATATATATATATATATATATATATATATGACTAAGCACAAACTGTTAGCATACAGCACAACATAGTAAGGGAGCCCATCAGTGACACACCACATAGAAAAAATAACTCTAAATTTCGGGTCCTAACTGGATCCCTTCTCAAGCACAAGTGAGTGCAAAATAACAATGACAGAGGGGGTAAACACAAAAAGGACTCAGGTGACCTAAGGTCTAATCCAAAAGAAATAATACCCTCAATCAAAGAAAGTTGACAAAATCAATAATAAGTCATTAACAATAGAAATGTTAATCTCTAATTACGATTATAGATCGGTAAGTGGATAATCCCTTTAATACAAAAAAAAAAAAATCAAAGGACCAATGTGCTCAAAATCACACAAACCAAAAAGAAGAAATGTCAAGAATGATGAAAAAAAAAATATAAATATATATAAATATGCACAGAAATATACATACATATACAACCACATGTACACACACCCATATACATGTACATGCACAAGCATATACATATATAATTAAAAATATATATGCTTACAAGCATACACATGCACATACATAAACATACATATATATATATATATATATATATATATATATATATATATATATATATATATATATATATATATATATATATATATATATATATACCTGAACACATATTCACATTCAAGTGCATATAAAGAATAAAAAGTGTGTAAGGTAATGAACAAAATTGAAAAATAAAAAATATTGGGAAAGATGAGACTAATGCTAATAATAATACATATAACAATAGTAATAATCTTAAAATAATAATAATGATACCTGAAATGCTAACAATAGTAACTACAATAACGACCAATACAAAAATAATTGTTGACGCCGTTAAGGCAGTCAAGTTGAATGATTAGTGATAAAGGAAAGGGCTACGTCACACACTCGTCTTTATTGGTACGGTTTGTGTAACTGGGGTCCAGAATGAATCTACTGAATATTTCGTTTGCTCTCGAATCCAGTCAATCTCTGTCTACCTGTCCTTTCATGGTGTATGGTAGAGTATGGCAACAACTTTCTCGGCTAGAACAAGCAGCCATTCATGCGGCCGCCCATAAATTCTTCCTGTAGTGCTTCTCCTGTCACTCCGTAGTGCCGCTCTTTCTCTCTCTCTCTCTATCTGCCTCTCTCTATTCCTGTCAATCCATAGCACCGCTTTCTTTCTCTCTCTCTCTTCATGCCACCTTTTCTCTCTCTCTCTCTGTCTCTCTCTATCTGCCGCCATGGGCGGTGGTAACACTCCCCCCGTCGAGCAGTGGCAGCTGCCAAAACCAAACCCCATGTGAGCGTGTTACGTCTTCGGAACGTGCACCGCTTCCAGTAATCAAAGATGAATCAGTTCTCGCATCAGTGTCCCCTTTTGCATCCTGACCCATACCAGACGAACAATCCCATCATCACTGCGGAAGACCTTCACAACCCTGGCTAGTGGCCACTGATTTTTACGGGCAGGCATATCCATGATTAGAACCACGTTGCCAATAGATAGATTCGGACTCCTCCAGACATTCCTTTGTCTGCTCCTCAAATTTGGCAGATATTCTCTCAACCACCTCTTCCAGAACTGGTCAGCCAGCAGCTGTGCATGCCACCATCGGCGTTGTATGCAATCCTCAGCAGTCCACTCTCCCTGGAAAGGGCCGGGATCCCCCCTGGTGCATAGAGCGTGAGCGGGCGTAAGCACTTCTCGTCCCCTGGCTCCTGTGAAGCCATGGTCATCTGTTGATTATTGACAATCCACTCCACCTCACAGAAGAAGGTCTGCAGGTGTCAGTCATCCAACACCTGATTTCCGATCAGAGTATAGAGAGTCTTCTTTACAGTGGGAATTTGTCGCTTCTATACACCTCCCGCATGTGGAGCCCTGGGGGTGTTGAAAATCCACCTTATTTCCCGCTAGGCCAGCCTTGTTTGGAACACTCGATCGGCCTTTCATGACTTCGCAGCCTCTTTGAGGTCCTTGCATGCCCGTACCATGTTGGTGCCATTGTTCGACCGCAACAGCCGTGGCGTGATGCCCCTTCTGCACGTGAACCGAGAGATAGCCAAGAGTAGATCTGCAGCATTCATCCTTGTAAGTGTCTCCAGTTGGACCGCCCTGGTACTAAGGCAAGTGAAGAGGTAGCCCCATCGCTTATCGCGTTGACGTCCCACGGTGACCATGAAGAGGCCAAAGCAGTCAAGGCCTGTGGCCTCAAGGGGGGGTCATCCATATGCCACTCTATCATCCGGAAGACCAGCCTTTCTTTGTGGTTGCGGCTGCCCTTTGTGCCTTCTGCATGAAACGCACTGTCTCAGTAACCTATTGACCAAGCGCCATACCTATGGAACCCAATATTTCTCTCTCATTGAAGCAATCGTATGCTCCCTCCCCATGTGTCCTGCATTTACCTGGTCTATGCGCCGGACAATGAGGGTAGTAACTGGATGGTCCTTAGGGAGGAGAATTGGATAATGTATGTCCTGTGTCACCACGGCTTTACGTAGGCAACCACCCACAAGTACTAATCCTTGCGAATCAAGGTGTGACTCCAAGAGGAATATCTCACAGGTTTGGGTGAGTGGATTGCTGTGCCAAAGAACCTGGACTGCCTTTCCATAATTCTTCTTCTGCATGGCCTTGATAAACCGGCGTTCAGCTGTGTGCAACTCGTCTGCCCTGATGTAGTTATGATACTTTGTTTGAGAGGCCACTCAATGAACCTCCATAGCCAAGCCACTGATCTCAGTAATTTATCCCAGCTGGAGAACTGGTTCAAGAGGTGTTGACAAGCCGATTGTGGAGTCTCAGCTACCAACACTGTTAGCGTTTTGGGCGGTTGCAGCTCCATTCCTTCTCTGTTTCCTGTCGGCAGAGAGTTCTCCAGAGGCCAATGCTTCCTTGGGTAGCCTAAGAAGTCCGGTCCATTGGTCCACCTGCTCCATACCATCATGGCGTGGCTCGAGAGGCGTTGCAATACATCGTCTACAGGGTTATTTGCTGAGGGCAAGTGACGCCATTTTGGATCGATGCTAGACATTGTATTGCTGCCACCCTGTTAGCGACGTAGGTCTTGAAGCGCCTGCTAGGATTGCTGATGTACTGTAGCATGAGCATACTGTCCGTCCAATACACGACATCATCAAGCTTGACCTCCAGGTCATTGGCGGCACACAGCTCCAACCCAGGTATATTCATTCCTTTCAAAGGGGCTAAATGCGTCTTGCCTAGAATGAAGGACACGCGTACCCTGTCCTCAGTGTCAATGGAGTGCAGGTAGCTAACGGTGCCATACTCTAACTGGAACGCATCAGCAAAGGTGTGCAATTCCACTTGCTTAAGTTCTCCCATAGCCCCATTGTGATAGTGTCTAGGTATCACAAACATGCTTAACTGTCGAAACTCGTACATCCATTCCTTCCAATTCCATTGACCTTGCTCGCTAATAGGTTCGTCCCATCCCTTACCAGCCCGGCACTCTACTTTGAAGATGATCTTGTCATGGACGATGAATGGCAGCAGTATTCCTAGAGGGTTGTAGATGGCACTGAAAGTTGCCAATATGCTTCGTCTAGTGAACGCGCAATCCTTGAGTTCCACTCGTACGGTAATCTTGCCCTTCGATTGGTCCCATTTCGTTCCCAGTGCCCTTCCTTCCAGTTGTGCAGCTGTTAGTATTTAAGACCTCGTCCTGCACTCACGAAGCTCCTTCTTCTGTATCCCTCTCAGCACGTCTGGCATGTTGCTCAACCATTTTGTAGGGTGAAATCCTGCTTTACTCATTAGGTTTGTCAACTGTGTGGCTATGGTCACTGCCTGGTCCTTGTTGTATATGGAATGCAAAAGGTCGTCGACATAGAAAAACTTAGCGGTTTCCCTCAGGTCAAACTCCACACTCCCCCAAACACGTGCACTGTCATCCGGAACACTTCAGTGGGCTCTAGACATTGATCATCCTCCTTCCATAAAAAATGTAAAGCGTCCCTGTCGTTCTCTGTCACTTTCTCCTGATAGAACATGGCCTCCTTTGCTGTGGGCTCGTCCAGGTCCCATACCGTTGTACTTGTTGTTCCAAAGACTCATTGCCACTTGTTGATCTTGGCAGCTCAGCTATGGCATTGAGGCTTGTCGCGATTTCCGTTGTGTCCCTGGGCAGCAAAACGTCCTGTACCATCCAGCCTAGAGCTGTCCTCAACGCAAAGGGTTCCCCGTCACACCCCCACCTGACCTCGAGCGGGAGTAGGGCCTGTGGGTGGTCAAGCCGTATGAGGATTTCCACCTCGAAGTTCTCCTTGTTACTCTCGTATGATTCCCCTTAGGAGTCCAGGTGCTTCTATCGGCATATTTCTTCCCTTCTGGCGATGCAGTCAGTTATTTCTTTTGACAGGCTGGTGATTACTATGACTTGGTAGAGCCTCAGCTCCTTCGAGCGTCTAGCCTTTGCCGCTATTACCCACAAGTCCACCATTCGCATGTCCCAATGCCGTGCGTGGTCAATTGTGTTCACTTCTACCTGTATCGGTACTCCGGGGATTCTGGTCTTGTCTACTAGGCTGTGTGAGCAGAATGTACGGTCACTACCGCAGTCGAGAAGGGCTTGGGTTTTGACCCACCCACTCTGTGTGACGTTTGTATCTCCCATCCTGACGTATACCTCCACTATAGGCAAGGCAACTGTTCCCTTCTCCTGTCGTCATTCCCTAGACTGTCCAGCATAGTTAGTGGCTCTGATCTTCTCTTCTGCCCGCGTGTCACCCCTTTGTTCTGACCGTCATCGTCTTCCTTGATCATGGTCTTCTCGTTCTTGCTCACGCCATATGTCTCCTCATCTGCTTAATGGTCACTGGTCCCTTCAGTTGTCTCATCCACTAGTCCTCCCCGTCGACCTACTGCCATAGTCGTTGTGCCCACCTCACATGGCTTCCTTTCTTGGCACGTGGCAATTCTGTTTCTCTTCTTTAGGCACTCGAAGCATACCCAAAACTGTGCAGTTGCCTCCAGATGCGCCTTACTCCCTAGCCTTGCAAACCTTCAGGGAATGTCTATCATGACACAATTGGCATAGTTCCGACCCTGTCTCCTTTTCCTTTGCCTTCTCGCGCTCCGTTTCATCTCAATCGCCTCTGGCTTAACTTGAAGACCCACGACCGGTGTCAATTCTTGCCTATGCATCCCGTGTTCGGATACTGCCTATCTGCTCTTCGATGTACCTTATGAGATCCGATGCTCCACAGGGGCTTCCTGTATTATTCTCTTTCATTTGGGACATCACTCCAAATTCACATGACATGTCCATGGGCAACCGACCTCTGGCATTCTTGATCAGTCTGATTTCAGTGTCGTGATCATTCCTGGCCTCCTGTATCAGTCCTTCCTACACTTCCATCAGCTGCACCTGCAGTCCGTCGAGTCCTCGGATGTCCTCACCATAGATTTGCATTCCTTCCCTCATTCACGCCGACAATACCTCAGTGGGTAGTTCATTGCACCCGAACGAGGCCTTTAGATATCTCAACGCCTCTCGACATGACGTTCCTGCATCTGGGTACACATTGAGGTACCTTCTTAAGTGAGACTTAACTCTCCTGTCCTCGCATGTGTCTATCAGCAACATCATTTTCTCATCAGGCCTCATGGCATTTCGCCCCATGCACTCCCAAAACTGCACTATGAAGTCCCTGTAGATCCTTTCTGTCTGGCTGTCAAATTGAAGAGCATTCCCTTGGCCAGTAATCACTGGTTCTGTTCACATTTGGACGGCTCCTGTGGGTACCACCAGCCACGAGTGGAGCTGAGCAGCTGTTCCTTGCTCTTTCAATCCTCGCCCTCGTGGGTCCCATCATCGCCTACCTTTCTCTTTTTGCTCGTGCTCATATCGCTCCTTGTCTCCCTCGGGCCTTCTTCCAACACTTCTATTCCATGTGCCCGCTCCTTCATTTGCAGTCAATCGTCATTGTTCCTCTACTCCAGCATTATCTGTGCAACTATGCCTCTGATGGATTCCTTGACGGACTCCAAGACACTGGTCGTCAAGGCTGTCTCTGCTGCTGTTGGTTGTTTCTTCATCATCTCCTGTGCCTCGCCTGTCAGCTTTCCGTGTCGTTCGTTCCTGGGCGTCTCCATATCTGGTCTTGTAAGTATCTTGGCATCTTGCTTCTCTCCTTCAGTCGCCGTCCGCATCCTAGGGTTTCCCTTTCCTATAACCAATTCCCTGTCCTTATTGTTTGCCTCCATTTCTTAATCAGGTAAGCGATCTGTGTCTTTCCTCAGTCGACTAAGCCAACAACAATCTCAACTCTGTGTCCCAACCCACGCTGTTCGTCACGAGGGATTCGTTTTTTTTCAACACTATGGAGGGATAACAACGCCATTTTTCAACACCACGGAGGGATAACCTCAACTCCATTTTCCAACGTCGTGGAGGGATAACCTCAACTTTGTTTTCCAACGCTGTGGAGGAATAACCTCAACTTTGTTTTCCACTGCTGTGCAGAGATAACTTCAACTCCTCTCTCCAATGCTGCGTAGGGATAACTTCCGTTTTTCCACTGCTGCAGAGGGATAACCTCAACTCCGCTTTCCCACACTGTGGAGGAATAAACCTCCTCTGTTTAGGTCAGTCAACAGGTCATGCACTCCAGAGGAATAACCTCAACTCTGCTTCCCACGCTGTGGAGGGATAGACCTCCTCCGTTTAGGTTAGTCAACAGGTCATGCTCTGCAGATTTATTACCTCAACTCCGCTTTGCCACGCTGCGGAGGGATAAACCTCCTCCATTTAGTTTAGTCAACAGGTCATGCACCTACCTCCAGATAACCTCAACTCCGCTTTGCCACGCTGCAGAGGGATAAACCTCCTCCGTTTAGGTTAGTCAACAGGTCATGCACCTAGTAACCGATAGCATTTAGAGCAGACTCATCAAGTACATTGATTTGAGCCCTACTAACTTGGCTTTCTACTTGACTTAATTCTACTGGTAAGATGAATATTCCCTAACTGCATCATCCTTTACAATAAACCATCATGTGATAACCTGACAATCTCCTTACTGCTATTGTTCTTTACTCACAATCTGGATAACTACCTGACTTCATGAGCCGTTGTTTATACCTTTAATGTTCTTCAACATGTCCCCACTCTTCCCTCCTTTACAAGTACTTAAATAGGCTCCTTAATCATCAACTCCCCCGTTGCAATAATTTGAATATCACGCTGTTGTGACCTTCAGCGTTTATAAACTTTGGTAATTAGATCTCTTCAAAACTTTTCCTCTGCGGCAAGAATATATATAGGCTTTTAAATTAGTAAACTCCACCCGTTGCAAGAATTAATCCATAGGTCTGCTGAGACCTTCAGTGCATCCGCAGCAATGTTCAATCAGCAGTCACTATGTTCACACCTTAATTATCCACTCCCTGCTGCCGTCGGCACAATTGCTACACAATACAGTATTCGTCTGTTTAATCAATCTGTTCCTCCTTCATTCGACAGTATAACCCAGCTGCAGTCACTGTTCCTCCATACACCAGCTCGCAATCCCCCGTATATTACAAGTCTTACAGTATGCCTTACCTGGACTGACACTCATCTTTCCATTAGCTGCTGAACTTGTGAGTGCTATTCTCGTAGGTTTCATTGCTAAAGTGGTGCATGTTACTCCCGTAGACTTCTGCAACTATTCCCGGGTCTTCACCCAGAAGTTATGGCTCAAACGCTCACCCAAGTATGTTTTATTCACTGTCGCCCACTCATCGGGCACCTCCGTGCAACTCAGCGCCACCCACAACTTACACTCACTTGCTCAATTCTGTGTACTTCGTTCCCTTCACCCCACCTCGCTGACTCATTGAAAGCCAATTACTTTGTCGCCGTAGTCCCTCCATGGTAGTGTAGACTAACAGTCGTCTCCTCCCCATCTGATCTTCATCACCTCCATCCAGGCTTTACTCAAACTGTTGATGCCGTTAAGGCAGTCAAGGTGAATGATTGGTGATAAAGGAAAGGGCCACATCGCACACTCATCTTTATAGGTACGGTTTGCGCAACTGGGGCCCAGAATGCATCCACTGAATATTGCGTCTGCTCTCAAATCCAGTCAGTCTCTGTCTGCCTGTCCTCTCATGGTGTATGGTAGAGTATGGCGACAACTTACTATGCTAGAACAAGCGGCCATTCATTTTGCCGCCCATAAATTCTTCCTGTAGTGCTTCTCCTGTCACTCCGTAGAGCCACTCTCTCTCTCTCTCTATCTGCCTCTCTCTATTCCTGTCACTCCATAGCACTGCTCTCTCTCTCTCTCTCTCTCTATCTACCACCATGGGCGGCGGTAACAATAATAATAATATAAATAAAAACAAAAAGCAAGAGCAACAGTAATGATAAAAGTAATAATAATAATAATATTAAAGTACTACCGCAAATAGAGACAAAAAATAAATAAATAAATATATAGAAATAAAATAAAGAACTACACAATGAAAAACTATAATATGGTAGGGGGTTTATCTTGCGGAATGACATTGTTGAGACTGCTTCAGAAGAGTTTTATTAACCATGTCAGGGGTCCATTACCACCTAGATAAGTTGAGATTGTCCTTCATTTCAATGAGGGAAGATTCCACAATTTTTCGTTTGAATTTACAAGTGCTTTTGAATAACATAGTGGCACCACTCCAATTAATACTATGATTTTGTTCGTTGATGTGTGTAAAAATTGCCGAATTTTCATGATTATATCCCACTGCCCTCTTGTGTTCAGAGACTCTCTGGGTTAGAGAACGACCTGTCTGTCCTATGTACACTTTACGGCAATCATTACAGTGTTTTTGATATACTCCGGCATAAACTTCTTTTTTATTTTGGCTGAGGTTAACTAATTCCTTTCTTAGGGTGATGGGATGATTAAAAGTGAATGGAGACTGTTTGCCTATATCATCATTTATGACATCTAGCTTTCGGTGAAAAGGAAGAAGGATATTATTGATATTATTCTCTTTAGGGGTCCTGGTGAAATTAGGTATAGCTTCCACTCAAATTCTCAGAGCTCTCCGGATTTAGAATATGAAGGTAAAAACGTTTAATCACAGCTTGATCAACTCTTTATCCTCCCTTTGTTAATTATTTCAGACACTTTTTATTCTTTATATGCACTTGAACGTAAATGTGTGCATATACTTATATTTATATGTATATGTTTGTGTATATGCATGTGTGTCTATGCATATATATTTTTAATTATATATATGTGTTTGTGTATGTACATGTATATTGGTATGTGTGTACATGAGTTTGTATATGTAGGTATATTTATTAGCATATTTATTATTTTTTCTATTTATTCTTGCCATTTCTTCTGTTGGTTTGTACGATTTTGAGCTCACTGGTCCTTTGCTTTTTTATATTAAAGGGATTATCTACTTGCCAATCTTTAATCGTAATTAGAGATTAACATATTCTATTGTTAATGACCTATTAATGATTTTGTCTTTTTTCTTTTGATTGAGGGTATTATTTCTTTTGGATTAGACCTGCCTTACTAACTTTAGTTTTTAATACCCTCAGGTCTCCGGAGTCCTTTTTGTATTCATTCCCTCTGTCATTGTTATTTTACACTCACTTGTGCTTGAGAAAGGGTCCAGTTAGGACCCGATAGCGTTATTTTTTCAGGGGTTGTTTCACTGATGGGCTTTCTTAATATATATATATATATATATATATATATATATATATATATATATATATATATATATATATATATATATATATATATATATATATATATGTATATATATATATATATATATATATATATATATATATATATATATATATATATATATATATATATATATATATATATATATATATATATATATATATATATATATATATATATATATATATATATATATACATTTAGTTCCTGGGTTCATCAGTTTAGTTCCTGGGTTCATCCAGTGAGGACGTGC
>JAXCGZ010018481.1:0-14217 GCA_037179515.1 Halocaridina rubra | reverse complement strand
GTCAAATAGGAATTTCATTACTCGGATTATGCCACTGAAACAATATGCTGAAAGTAGTTGTAACATGAGCCTCATTTCATTACAATTTGTAGGGTTATGTGGTCTTGAGTACTAGAAAGCTATTTCCTTGAGTATCTTATAGTAGTATTACACCTTTTTTTATGGGGTGAAGCTTCGTTATAAGGTCTGGTGTTGTGAGTTTTGTGGTATATATGCATTATTATCAGAGATGAGTTATTGTATGGTTGATCAGCTCAGAGAGAGGTTCTCTTTCTTTTTTATTACGATTAAACTGTTGCTGTCTCAACCCAGTACTGTATTATTGTTTCTAAATATTCTCCTTGTTTAAAATGATTTCACCAGACTCTGTAGACACACCCAGAAAAATGAAGGTGCTCTCAAGTATAGAGCCACTTCTGTCAGAAGAAGTATAAAGGTTACTTCTATTTTTCCTCATCGCCATGCCGAAGGAGCCTTGACGTTTTTAAGTTCATGTAGCCTGTTTATTGGGGCATTTTTGTGATTATACAGTTGGAAAAGCCATGTTCTGTGAAATTATTTGAAAAATGCTTAATTGTTGGGTAATTTGTTGAATACCACACACACACACACTTGTGAAAGATAGCAGACAACCTGGTAATATGTTTTTCACTCTTGGAAAACTACCTGTGAATCATGACATTTATAAGAATATTCTCTTTAATAACAGTTAATAGCTGAACCTATTTCAGGATATACTATTTAACATAATGTACCATTAACTTTCACATAGCTAAATAATTCTTCTATAGGGCCAGGTTTCAAGCCTGCAGGTTTGAGCGAGAGTACAAATGGTCCTCCTGCCGTACCTGGTGAATGTAATATCTTGCCAATGTGGAAAGAGAATTTGATGAAGGCTCCAATTGCATACCAGATTTCTCAGGTAAAAAAAAAAAATTTCTTTTGATTGTTAGTAATATAATTAATATTATATAGTATCTAAAGTTAAGGACGGACAAGCAGTGCAGTTTTATATATTCTTGAATGGTGGCTTATATTGTACAAACACACTACGTATGAATAACTTAGAGAACGACGTTATCCAAGGAGTGATAATATGAGCTCTCAGCTCCATTAGGTCTTATAGAAAGAATGAAGATAAGCTATGGAGCTTAGATAGTTAGATATTCACCCCTCATTTGCCCTACTGAAGTTGTAAAATTGTTAACTGTAGTGAAGGTATGGCTTGAAGTCTTATATATCCAGACATTTTTTTTTCTCAAAAACTCATAATTGGATGCAAAAGAACCACCTCTGGAGGAATATTTGATGAACTGCATGGACACAAAAAATCATCTCGTCGTCAATAATACTATAACAAATTTCATGGTAGTTTACAATGTCAAGTACCAAATTCATGATCAATTCATTTCAAGCAATTTTTCTCATGTGTGCCTCCGACAACCAAAATACATCTTGTATACAACTTACAAGTGATTACATTGCACCACTTGGAGCAATCACCACAAAACAATTTTCTGTTGATAATACACGGACAAGAATACAAGAAAATAATGAATGAATTTTCTGCGGAGACTTGCATGTACCTGTACATGCAATAACAGCCTAAATATCTACATAAATGTACCCTGTTAGTTTTCTCTAAGTGCCTGGATAGGTACCGAGAGATCAATGACACTTATAGGTCACCAACAGACATATGACTCCAATTGGACACTGAGAGAACAACCGACACCAATAGATCACAGAGAGAGCAATTGACACCGATAGGTAACTGAAAGCAAATGACACCAAGAAGTCATTGAGTAACTGACACCAATGACATCAAGGACCTAATAAAAACTTAGCATCTCCTTCTATCAGGTTTTTTATTATTTAATATAAAAGATAGATTACGCCTATCAACAACATAACTTTGCTCATTTTATATGCGTGGCATATCTGTAGTTCAAAAACTTCAAAAGAAATTAAATTTATTCAAAGGAGTTTGCTGTTAAATATACGTTTTTTATCAAGCAAACATGAAGTATTACCTTGGTATGAACCGAAAGGTCTATGAAATGCTAATCCTGTTCTTGTAACTCCTTGGATGTGCGACGTCTGATAATCATGTTTCTTGTTCTGGTACATTTACTGAAGTATGTGGGAATCTATTGCACAATATCTTACCTATAGAGAAAATATGATTAGAAATAACAACAAATACATTTCTGTACCTTTTTCATCATTCTGGATATTAATTATTGGTTTTCACAGAGAATTGGAGATCGATACAGTGACCACACACTGCGCTCTAGTAAAGAAAATTGCTCTTGAACAGAACGATTCATTGGAAATTAGTAAGGATGATACAGATAGCCGTAAATCTTCTCAGTTCGAGGGTGGAGAGTTCAAAGAAAAAATTAACACTGATGGAAACACTCACAATACCGGAAGCTCTGTGGGAGCATATCAAGCCAATTCAAACCTATTGAGCCAATCTCTACGAAAGTGTTCTCTTAATGGTGACTTACACACTGATAAACCTGAATCGCCATGGAATACAAATGATGCAGTTTCATCACTCATGAAGGAAGCTTCAGAAAACATAACTTCATCTTTAACTGAATCTGAAAATCTGCTGGAAGATTCAGCAGTTGTGAGAAACAGATGCCTAGATATGAATCATTCGCTGACATCAAGTTCACAGTTACATGATGGTAGTGTTTTGACAAAGGTTGAGAGAGGTAAGGAAGTGGGAAATAAAAAAGGTCGGCCTAAGTTTAAGAAATATGTGGGAGCTTTCAACACCGATTGTTCATCTAGGGACCGCTCATTCAGAGCCCGTGACAGCAGTCTTGGAGAGGCTTCAGAATGGATTCCAAAACCAGATAATGCCAAAACTCATTCCTTAAGTATGTATTCTAGGAAAGAATTTCCAGCATTGGGGTCAAAAGGACATG
Organism: Halocaridina rubra; assembly: GCA_037179515.1. Taxonomy (NCBI): domain Eukaryota; kingdom Metazoa; phylum Arthropoda; class Malacostraca; order Decapoda; family Atyidae; genus Halocaridina; species Halocaridina rubra. The sequence goes on along the minus strand of JAXCGZ010018481.1, from coordinate 11,275 downwards.
GACCTAAGTAAGCATAAACAAGCTCTTCATTTATAGGAAAATGCTTATAATTGCACAAAAATAGTTTTAATGTTTTTACTTATCAATAAAATAGTTTTACTGCAGAATATTTCTTACATTTTATGAAGATCTTGCTTAAATATACACATATGATATACTACTAAAGTATATGTAAATACAGCCAGAAGATAATTCATTTGAAAGAAAGCTTGGGAGATTAATACTCCAGCTTTAGCCAGTGTTTAAATATTAAAGTTTTTAAAATTTTTGAAGAAAATATCTTATGAAAAACTTTAAAAGTTGTGCAATTACTAGACTATCCTTTTCCTAAAAAATATAGTTTGACACTATCAATACTTTTATCTATTCACATACAACGTTGTTTTTTTAATGTGATTTGATGCAATAAAATTTCAAATATTAATTTTAGAAAATTTTCAATATCATTACCCATTCTATGATGATTACTGTATATCATTATTCTCGTATTACACAGTACTGTTTGTCAGTAGCTCTCTTGTAAAGTGGTTTGCTTTAATATATCATACACTGTGGATGTGATGTGAACGGTTTTTCATGTGTGGATGGGACTCAAAACCTGTCCACACGTTGACATAACTTGTTCGTGTGCCAGCACGGAGGGGCAGCCTTCGCACCATAATAACTGCTAGATATTTAGAGGATTAAAAAATCTTTACCTGGGAATACATTCGCAGTTCAATATGAAACATATGCATTATTTTTAAAAGTTGTAAGAAGAGTTCAACAAACATACAAAATATCATACATACATACATACATAATATCTTACAAACATACATACCTATATAAATACTTAAATACACATATACTTACCATTATGAAATAGCTGCATTATTTTCAAAGGTTATAAGAGGAGTTCAGTAAGTAAATTAATAAGCATAAATATGTACTGTACATTGCAATAAGAAACACAAAGTTACCAGAGTGCACTTACCTGTAGCAAAATGATATCTGCTAATCCATGGACAATGGGCTGTATGAGATCAAAAAGCTTATCCAAGCTAAAAAGGGATGAATTTGGTTCAACACAGATTTTATATCATGGTACCTGAAACCCGTATGCATATGATAAAATCAATAACCAAATTAATATGTATTTCACAGAAGAGAATAATCCTCATTTTCGTTACATGCATAACAAGAGATATACCTGAGTAAGTCCATAAAGTGCAGTAAGAATAGATACAACATAGCCTGTATTTTCATACATTTTCTTTATCAATATATGACTTAAACAGAATGACTGGTATGTTTCAAATATATATTAATTTACTCAGAAAGGATAGGCTGGGGAGTTCACAGCAAAATTCTGTGCTTAAACTGAACCCTAATATTAGAGTGAATATTATTTTAGACAAGACAATTCAAGAGATACGCAGTGCCTCACTAATAACGAGGAACTGATATATAAACACCAATTCAAGAATCCTGAACCAACTGCAGGAGAGGAAACAGTACTAATGCAAGATTGACTCGCTTGACTGATTTATATAAAATATATTGCTAACTTAACACACCTAACATAAACATATTACACTCTCTCAGCATACACCTATTGATAAGTTTAACAGAGGCTGGGGCTATTATCATAACGGCTGAACCAAAGAAGAAAATTGTCCCAATGTCTACAATCTCAACGTACGAAGGAAACAAAAATGGAATATAGCTCTTTGGAGGAGAGCTATCAGAAACATCGACCCCACATAGAAGTGGGATAAGATGCAGAGAAAGAAGGGGAGGAGCCTCTCCATTTAACAATTAGAAACTGTCTACGTGTGGGCTTGATGAAAATACAAGAACTGGACAGATGGGTTCTCAGGCTAACCCGATTTCTAAATAAAAACATTACGACTGCCTTTTCAAATTAGAGTGAAAAATATGACACCAGTTGGGTTTAGTACCAATAATATCGAACCACAGAAGTTATTTGGCAGAATTAAGATAAACTTTGATCCTTTCACAAATTGTAAAGACAAATTTCCAATCAGCGACCCTTAGGCAGTAGTGACAAGGTACTTGAAATGAGATTCTGAAACATGAGAAAATGGATTAATTCTTTTTCACTAACAAAGAGTGACAGAGGGTCGCTTGTAGAGAATCCAGACCAGGTTCCTAAAGCTCTGTAACCGAGCCTAAGAAAGCACCAGAAACTCAGTACTTGAACTATCTCTGGGTACCATGCAGTCCATCATCACCCACCCAAACGCAGTCCCTTACTCTACCCTATACATTTCCTGTGAAAAGTGCAAAAATGAAAGTGTGCTCATGCAGCGCTGAGGTCTACGACTCTTGGGAAGTGAACTTTGCTAACTGTGATCGGTTTTACATCATGGCCTTCCTTTTCTACTATGGGCTAGGACATTGTCTGCTTGCGTAGGACTTTATTTTCGCAAGTGTGACCTCTGGCCTGAGTAAAAATCCAATCTAACCTCAGATGTGGCGGGCCGCAAACCCTTGACCCGACGAATCAAAGTTGCAAGCATTACCACTCATCCACTGTGGCTTTGCTAACTGAAAGGCTTTAATTCTATTGATATCATCGTAAATGATGATAACTCTTCATTCAAATACAATTTGCCTATAAATCAGTTCACCTCAATGAACATAGGCCTGGCGAAGCAAGTTCTGTATTGGTTAGTATAGAAGCACTCAATGTCCATTAGCCTAATATCTTCTGACAAAGATACTCTCCTGATAGATTGTATGGTGGCTCATAATTTTTATTGCATATTGCTCACTCAATAATTTGTCACACTAGATAACACTGGATTAAAAATATCGACTTAATATTGTATAATGTAGCTACAATAATATAATGTGCTGAATACATATTTGAATCATTCACCGAAAATCTATTACTGAAATTTTGTACTTCCCTATGCAAGCCAAGTGATATTCATAATAATAAAAATTGCATATTCTTGTATGAATCAACAATAAAAGGAACCACAGAGAACATAATGTATTATCAAGGGTTACATGTATATATATCCCTGCTGGTGAGGGAGAAAAAATTTCATCTACATAGAGGGATGTGTTGTGTGCAATTGGTGTCGAGTATGATATCCCTGTTTTAGGGAATAAGAATTCCACCATGATATTCCATGCATGTTGTAAGAGCTGCATAAAAGGGTTTGGAGACTGGTGGCCTGGCAATACCTCCCGCCCCGAAATTAATTTTTTTGCTATAAAATTACCATCAAAAGAAGTGAGCATACCTCCCCATTCGCTTCCAGTGTATTGCAAGAGCAGACTAAAATGGTGAAGGAAGTGAAAGGTTTGCAATTCCTTCTTCTGTGATTATTATGTATTGCCACAGCACAGCTGATGGAAGAGGCTGAGATGCACAAGGTATGGGGAGGTCCTGTCAAGTTTTATATTCTCGTAACAATCCTGCTAGTGTTCAGTGGGAAAAGATACTAAATGGATAAAATAACCCTGTTGTAAGGAAGTAAGAATTCTGCCTTGTATTCCTTGCATGTTGTAAGAGCTAACATAAAGAGATAGGGGAGAGTGGGCCTGGCAATTCAGGGCTCTCTGGAAATTTTGCTACAAAAACAGATGATGGGAAGGATGAATATAGAGAGGATATGATTAGGCAATTCTGTCTTCATTCTTCTGTTTTAATTTGTGGCCAAGATAGCATTTGTATACATACAGACAGAAACTTATTCTGTTATACTGCATAAGCAAACACAACATAATTTCTACATATAAACACAACCCAATGTGTCAAAGGTTTCGCAGTCCTGAAGTGCATGACAAAAACTACATATTTTCACTAACAATTTGGTGACAGCAATAATCAATTCACTAACTGTCTTATTGTACTCTAACATGTAAAAGTTTAGATGACATTGGAAAGTTAATAATGAGTTATCCAATGAATAACACAATAAAATTAGGTATCATTACATGGAAGTTAATATTTTTTATAACTTATGTAGATCTTAATGCATAAAACGCTTAAAAACATCAAGTCAGTGTAGAAATATCTGTCACTCTAGAATACGGTTGAGCACAAAAATATTACTGTTATGTTTATGCAAAACTAATATTGGAATATTCAAGAACCTTTTAGCTTTTTCTCTCTATATAACACGAATTTTATCTACTTTATCATACTTTCAGCCTGATCGTCACGTTTATAATAATCTACATCAATCTTTTCCTTTTTTCTTTTCTATATCTTAATACAGTAACACTATACATTACATTCTACAAAGACCTGAATGAAATATGCTCATCCTTTTTGCAATTCACGCTAATTTCACTATGGTAACAAACACAAAGGACATATTACTGTAAGTAAACACAGCTTTAAAAAATAGCACCACCAGTGGGACGTATAAATTAGTACAAATAAATCATTAACATTCCTTCATTTCACTAAGGAATGACACAAACATTCCTACATTTCACTAAGGAATGACACAAACATTCCTACTGAGATCTACATTTCATAACAATAAAATCACAATCATTACTGGCTAGGAATACACACAGGAGTATTGTAAAAAAAACAGAAAAACAAATCTGTATCAAAATACTAAGAAAGTTAATGTCAAAAAAATCACAGATTATAAGGTAAATCACACTTTAAAAAATCTCACATAAATCTCTCCAGGCAGTGATTTATTTTCTGTTGGTATATAATCCCAATAATTATTGTATAGAAAAGGTATTAACTAACTTCTCAATAACTTTCTGTTTCTTGTTGCTTAGGTAATTATTTCATTAGTTTACAAGAGACTGTTTACACATATCAAGGCACAAGGCAATAATGCTTGGATATAGCCTAAAAATTTTAAATCATGCAAAGAGAATCTCTATATTTTCCAGCTTTCATGTGAATTCTACACAGCAACATTCATAACTAAAATGCAAATAAATAAAAAAAAAAAATTAAATAAATAAGAAAGACTATCAGTACTATTTAACCTCTATTACCAATTAAAGAGGGATTCTTGCAGTAGTCCACTAAAATATTGATAAAAATCTTATTTTATTACAAATTAATGTGTTCTTTGTGCAGCGCATACAACAACTTAGTGACTATCTTGTGCAGAACGAGATGATAAATATTCAGTTATATACATTGGTTCTTTACCACCGTAGTCTCTACAGTTCGTATTAGACTCTTTTACTTGAACAATTATTTTATAGTAGCAAAATATGGCAGAAGATTAACAGCTATATTTTGATGGTTTACAGCAAAGATAACCAATATCAACTTTTGACATATAAAGTAAATTAAGCATATACTGTATACTCATTTCATTGGCAATAATCTGTCAAGAAAGACCTTATTTCAAATGAGTTTTTAAAAAAATATCTTATGTCATTTGCAGGTGTCTCTTAAGAAATATAAAGGTCTGATAATTGTCTTTCTGAGCAAAGAGGCTCCATACCTATCAAACAATACGAGTTGTCAAATTGCTTATGGCAATACAAAAATATGTTTAACTTAAACAGCCTGTATCCAATTTCATACAAAATAAAAGTTAATGATAAAGGCAGACATATGAGATTTCATGAAATAATATGGTATTTTTCCAGGCGAGATTGCAGTGTACACCATTAAGTCCATTGCCTTTAGAGCAGGTCAAAACTGGACAATTTTTCCATGCCATTCTAACGAAGATAACCTACAAAAGCTAGATTTTACAAGCACTTTTACAAGATAGGATACAAACAGTGCGAATAATACATTAATCATTCATGTAATGAGATTAATTATGCATTTAGATTAAAACTACAAATAAGCAGACAAACTCTTATGTTAATATTTAATTCAGATTATAAATAAATGATCTTAAGATTGATCGCCATTAAAGCTAAGAGCACCTTATTCTTCACCAAAATCTATGGGACACAGTGGTTGTATTTATATAGAAAAAAACATAAACAAAAAACATGCAATACGAGACAGAAATAAAATGCATGGATCACTCCCCCAAAGGGATGGAGAATGTAATCATCCTTCCTTCCTCAAGTCTTGAAGGGAAAACATTAGTAAAAGCCGACTGAAATAATTACAAAGAGATCCTTCAAGGTACGACTGGCAGAGTGCATCCTCTACTAATCACGAATGTCACTGTATCTGATTTGAATATTTGCATGGAGCTGTTATCAGATGGGGTAAATAAGTTTAAGGGAGACTGCTATTGGAAAAAATCAAATTTGGCAGGATCTGCTAACAAGCAGTTTGTCAAAAACTGCTCAAATGGAAGAGATCTTAAAAATATGTTCAGAAAAAATATTTTTTCAAAACATCTCTAGAGCTAAATCTTTTGTAAGCTATATTATCATTCTTTGAAGATAATTAAACACAGTGGCCAAATAATTACCATGCGGTCTTAATTTGCTAGAAGTCATGAACAGTTCAACAAAAATTCATTCATACCTAGACAAGGAGGATATATAGAAATTTCTCACGTGAAACATTACCAAAATGAATTCATCATGAATATATCACTCTACTAAAAAAACAACCTTCCAAGTCATTTGGTAAAAATAGCAAAGAGGGTCCAATAAAACTACAAATAGTATATGTATATACAATATGTATTATGGTATAGTCTCCGAATATCTGGAGATTAGTTTACACAATAAATACATATTGTATATACTTATACCTTTTTTGGGTTTTATTGGACAACCTTCCTTTGTAGTCCACGTTATTGCGGCTGCTTAGCGTCAAAGATAACTATGTAGGCATTCATGTGTTCTATTTTATATATACAATTATCAACCGGTAGCATCCGCGACTCTGAGGCGTCAGGTCGAGGGTTTGCGCCCCGTCACGGTCTGAGGTTAGCAAGGGCATGCACTCAGGGTGACGACTACATCTGCCAAAGCAAGTCCTTCGCAAGAAGGCAACCATCCTAGCCCTTGGTAGAAAAGGGAGTCCATGACGTAAAACCGGAACAAACAAACAATGTGTCCATATTAATGATAGAAGAATAACTAACTCTGAACACAAACATGTGCATTTGGTTTGTGATATAAAGAACACAGATAAAGGAAAGCAGAATATTAAGGCAATAAAAAAGATTAAAAAATCACAACACATGTCAATAACCATTCACAACCCTTCCAATTCAGATCATTATTCTTACAACATTTCAAGAGAAATTTTGTGAATACTTGTGTGACGTAAGCATTATTATTAGCTAAATACAAACATTATTATATACAGAGATTCTTAAATATGAGAATCGGATTTTAATTTTTGAGACTCTTGCTAGAGTATCAATGATACATACTTTATAAAAAAAATGATAAAAGTTCAATAAAATAATGTGTGAAATTAAAAAACTAGTCATTAGTATCTTATCAGTATAGCCTCAAGTTGAAACACAGTATATTTCTAGGTTCTTAGAACAGTGAGAACTACTAAAGCTAAGCAAATGAGGTCTAGTTTCTTATACAGTCCAAAATACATACACGGATTTGCTCTTTCTATCTTTTCCATTTTCAAACATTGCTAATTAATAACATGACACAGGGTACAATAAAATCTAAAGAGGAGAGAAAAAACGTATTAAAATAAATGAAAAAGAAAATGTATTTCCAAATTAGAGGAATATTTTCTACCTCTATATTAAATGATTCCTCACTTAATCCTTTACTTAATTATATTAGCTTTGAAGCATATGAAGGGCGCAACATATTTCTGTAAGCTGTGGTTGCTCTATAACAGCAAAATATTCAAATTACTGTATAGCTACGATTGCGTGACTATAATGAACATTTTGCTAAGGCACAGACTTGATGAAGATTTCGTATTATTATCTCGTGATACGTTTAGCGAGGATGCATAAACCTAAATTAAGATCTATACCGATGTATAAACTTAAATTAAAATTTATACCAGTATATATAACTAAATTATGATCTATACCAGTTCTGTATGTTCCGGTTTTGTTCGGTTCCGGTTTTACGTCACGGACTCCCTTATCAACCAAGGGCTAGGACGGTTGCCTAAATTATGATCTATACCAGTATATAACCCCAAATTGTGGTCTATACAAGTACAGTATATAAACCTAAATTAAGATCTATATCTTGTTTTCATCAAGAATTTTCTGACAACAAAAAAAAGGGCTTCAATTATCTTGAAATATCTCAACTTATCACTTTGGCAAAGACTCACACAAGCAAGTTTTGCAAAAAGAGGAAAAAAAAGAAGACTGTAAAAAAAAATGTACTGTACTTAGGAAATAATGGCAAGATTTTTAATATTATGACTAGGTAAGGAAACGTAGCTGGGATGCATAAAATAATCTCTCCCTTTGCATAAATATGCTATTAAAGGTGAACGTATTTTGCAGTTCAAAGGGATAATGTAGCTCTTGTAAGGCATTAGTCTTAAACAATAAATTAAAAGGCAAATTGAGGAAACCAATATATCAAAACATCAGCAAATTATAATCATGGCATTTCAGCGGAAGAGGGGAAAATTACACTATATACAGGGTGTCCCAAAATATGTACTCACTCTTTAAATGACAACAAATGCAGTTTATCTTATGGGAAATCAAAATGCGAGTACAGTTTTTAGGGACATCATGTATTCATATGAAGAATGCAAGCAATTAATACTATATTAAATACTTATAACGGGGATCAGTCGCTGCAAATTCACTTCCAATTATTTCTAATTGTATCACAATTGCAAGTAAAAAAGTTTTTAAATATGTGATATGTTACTAGTATTCAGTCTGGGATAATGCTTGCAAGCAATTAATACTATATTAAATACTTAAGGGATCAACTGCTATTTGTGTTTTACAGTATGTAATGTATATGGGTCCTGCTTTTATAATAAAATGCCTAGATATAGCATTATTAATCCCTAGAAAGTAATGTCTACATTTCATATATATAATTCTACCAATATGGTGATATATCTTTCCACAGACAATGGACGATTCGTAAATAGATATTCCAAAACTTCGCAATATCCAAAAGAATTACACAACCAATCTCAAATTGGAAACAAAGAAACTAATTCACGAATCTATCTTTATACTGTTCTTTCAAATAATACTGAAAGACTTCTAAATCCTTAGGAGCACACAGGGAAACACATTTACAAAGACTGAATTCCATGGACAGCTGATATTAAAATTTTTCTCATTGAGAGATTCTGTCATCTGACCAGCATAATAAAATAATTCATTATTCGTACATTAGGTGAACACCTTGAATACCAATAAAGTATTAAATACTTAAACAACTTAAATTCTCAATCCAAGGTGAAACTCCTTGTACATGTAATTATCTATCCCAGTTGACTTTCTGTTAACAGTGTAAAAATGTTAATTTGAATTAGTGTAAACAAATTTTGATAAAAAAAAAAATTAAAAATAAATAAAAAAATAAAAATCTCACCAAGAGAATTGACCCATAATATGATGCAAAGGTTTTCTGTTAACCAAGTGTGTTTTTCTTCTCTCTTCCAGTGGACTTATTCCCCTGTGTATCCTCCTCATCTGTGGAATCCTCAAAGAAGGGATTCCTACCCGTTTTAGGTCGCACAGATTGTGCAGCTGATTTAGAAGGAATCTTGCGCTGCTTGTCATTTGAACACATAGAGTCAGAGGGAGAGGCAGGGTGCTTATCAGTCGAGTCTTCTTTTGATTTATTCGGAAGCTTTGAACTTGGATTTTCTCTTAATTTATCTGGTGTAGGAGGAGCTGCACTCTTGCCTTTGGAGTTAAGAACTTTTGGACTCTCCCCTTTGGAGTTGGGTTTGGAAGTATTTCCCTTCTTGGGTTTTGGGAAGCAACTTATCCCACCCTCAGAATTTCTCTGAGGTGCATCAGAGTTATTTTTATCATTGGCATGCTTTGTCGCTGCATGTCCTGGCAGCCAATCATAATAAGGATTGAAAGGCGGAGAAGTAGCACTTACCGAGGTATTAGACATGCGTCTGGAGAGAAGATTGGGACTGGAGGAGGAAGTGTCTGGATGGAAGCTACTGTCATTATAGCTGGAATTATCATAAACATTAAGAGGTGGATACCTTAAGCCATAATCATGGGATAATCCATCGCCTAAATTAGGAACACTCTGAAAATGATGAGCATGAGGGTGCCCAGAAGATGCTGGACTTATAGGAGAAGTGGGAGTTGCTGGAGACACTGGAGAGGGATAATCACTGGAGATATTTGGAAGCACTGGATAGTGCACAGGAGGTGGGCTATTTGGAAGTGGGGAATGAATGCTTGAGGGGGAAATGCAAGGAGCTGTTGGTTGACTACGAGGACCATTGCAATGATCAATCGCATGAGCCCCATTAACACCGACATTATTAGGAACGTTATGGCTAGACATCGAGGACATGGAAGCCCTTGGAGCGGATGGCTGATTGTATGAATTGTTGACAGAGGGTTGATGATGAGAATTGGCAAGAAATCCATTCTGTTTGCCATTTGAAAGGTCATCCAGATGGTCAAGCGAAGGGTAGTAAGGAGGAGGAGGGTCGTCAGGTAAAGGCAGTTTGTTAGAAATGTCATTCCTTCGAAAGCTTCTAATCTGTTCTTTGGCATCATGAACAAATTTTCTGGCAGCTTCAGAACCTGTAAGGAAATTTCTAAATTGGCAAAACAAACTAAACTAGAGAGAAAATTATGCAATCTCATGCCAGTAACAATTTACTACAATATTAATACAGTACAAGGGAAATACTCTTCAAACATTTAAATATGATAAAAAGTTGGCAAAAGAGAACTTAAGTGTTAACTAACAAATAGAGCAGAGCACAGAAATGCCTGCAGCAATTTTCCAGAGAGTCAAAGTATATATAAATGGGTTACAACTAAGGAGCTAGGACAATGATACTAGTGGATACCATATCTAACTCTCTCAGGTTCAACTCCCTTACGTGGTGTGTAAAGCTTCTCATGACCAAAATTCCTTCATATTAGCCCTGTCAACTTACAAGGCATTATTTCACTGGGGGATGTACGAGGTCAGTGGTCGCACAGTATCTTAATTTGCTTGGATTTTGTAAAAGATAAAACTGGTCAGAGAGAGAGAGAGAGAGAGAGAGAGAGAGAGAGAGAGAGAGAGAGAGAGAGAGAGAGAGAGAGAGAGAGAGAGAGTCAAAGTCAAAGTCAAAGTCAAAGTCAAAAACTTTATTCCATCAAAAATGGCTATTACATGATAATTAATCTAATTACAAATTACAATGTAAAATGTCAAAGTAAAACAAATGAAATTT
>JAXCGZ010018480.1:0-14251 GCA_037179515.1 Halocaridina rubra | reverse complement strand
TCTTATATATTACGCAGAATCCAGTTTGGAATTAAAACTTCTTAAACCTAACTTAAATTTATATGAAAAATTATATTATTATATTGGAGGCCGTGTTAGCTCAGTGGTAGACCGCACAAGCTGGGAAGCGATCATCCCGACATTCGAAAGTACAATCCTTCCGCGGGGCGTTAGGAAGGGCACCCATCTTTAATTCCCCCCCCCCCCCCAGCTTCAACCTGTCTGTCCCCACCCTCATTTGAATGGGGACTAATTTTGACACTTAAAATGCCTCAATAAATAAAGGAGATAATGTTCAGCTATTTTCCCAGTTTTACGTCACGGACTCCCTTTTCTACCAAGGCCTAGGACCGTTGCCTTCTTGCGAAGGATTTGTTTTGGCAGATGTAATCATTACCCTGAGTGCATGCCCTTGCTAACCTCAGACCGTGACGGGGCGAGAACCCTCGACCCACAGCCTCAGAGTCGCGGACGCTACCGCTTGAGCCACGGTGACATCGAGATAATGTTCAGCTATTATCTCCACATATCTAATGGCGTACTCGCTGTCTGCTGAGTTGACATGGTCTACCGACCACATGGAGGCCATCACTACCCTTTTCCTTTTAATTGAATAAACTATATGAATATAAAGTTTATAAGCCAAATAGGCAGTACCTTTTGCACATTGAAGGAATATTGATAGTGTTATGCGTTTCTTCCTTGTCCTTAAGCTTCTACTTTTTCTTCTTATTACAGCCAGGGTTCTAAGATATGCTTCGTAACCTTTCCATATTTCTATGTCTTTACTACTTCGACTATTCTTTCACCCTGACCTTTCCCATTGCTTATCATTCTTGTATTTCTTCCTTGTCGTTAAGCTTCTACTTTTTCTCTGTCTCGGGGTATTCTTGGTGCCCGAGGTTGATGAGGGCAAGATCGACTATTCTCTCATTCTGACGTTTTCCTATTGCTTATCATTCTTGTATTTCTGCCTTGTTCTTAATCTTCTACTTTTTCAGCTTCAGGGTTTTTTTGGTACCCGAGGTTGATGAGGGCAAGTTCGACAATTCTTTCACCCTGACCTTTCCTATTGCTTATCATTCTTGTATTTCTGCCTTGTCCTTAATCTTCTACTTTTTCTGCTCCAGGGTTTTTGATGCCCGAGGTTGATGAGTGAAAGTTCCTTGCATGCCCCAGTGGCCTCCCCCATCGAATGGGGACTAAAGATGACACATAACATAGGAAAAGAAAACTAATTCTCTTCGGTATTTAACTTCATATGATAACTCATTATTTACATGGATTTTATTCATGTTAAGAATTTCTTATTATTTATTAAATCAAGGAGTGTGTAGTTAGGTGTAAGATAAATAATTAGATATATATATATATATATATATATATATATATATATATATAATATATATATATATATATATATATATATATATATATATATATATATATATATATATATATACCTTACGTACTGAAACAAATATCATTTGTGTCTATGGAATGAAATATTGTAAAAAATTTACGCATATCTAGTATGACAAGATAATGAAAATTTAGAGTATGCAGATCGACTCTCTCTCTCTCTCTCTCTCTCTCTCTCTCTCTCTCTCTCTCTCTCTCTCTCTCTCTCTCTCTCTCTCTCTCTCTCTCTCTCTCTCTCTCTCTCTCTCTCTTTCTATATATATATATATTATATATATATATATATATATATATATATATATATATATATATATATATATATATAACACTGAACTGTTAACATACAGTCTAAAATGGAAGGAAAAGCTCATTAAATAAAACAACGAAAATATATATATATGTAAAGTACTTATTAATTTCGTGACCAGCTTAGGTCACGAAATTAATAAGTACTTTATATATATATTTTCGTTGTTTTATTTAATGGGCTTTTCCTTCCATATATATATATATATATATATATATATATATATATATATATATATATATATATATATATATATATATATATATATATATATATATATGTGTGTGTGTGTGTGTGTGTGATTACCTAATTGTGATTACCTAATTGTGTTTACGGGAAAGAGCCCAAAGCTCGTATCTTCCCGTCTCCTGATCGGTTCCATTTTTAGACTTAGTGATACTTATCATACCTGTCCTTAAAACTATGGATTGAGGTAGCATTAACTACCTCCTCGCTTAGCGAATTCCAATTATCAACTACTCTTACACTGAAAAAGTATTTCCTTACATCCTGCAAACAAGTTTTCTTCCGAAGCTTCAAACTATGACCTCTAGTTCTAGAGCCAGCCATATCGAAATATCGATCCCTATCCACTCTATCATAACCATGAAGGAATTTAAAGACTGTCACCATATCCCCCCTTACTCTTCTAGCTTCGAGTGATGGCAAGTCTAATTCCCTCAGCCTCTCATCATAACCGAGATTGCGTATTTCTGGCACCAGTTTCGTGGCATGTCTTTGAACTTTTTCAAGCTTAGCTATGTGCTTTTTCAAGTGCGGATTCCAAAAGGGGGCTGCATATTCGAGTTTTGGCCTCACATAGGTTACATAAATATTTCTGAACATTTCCTTGTCCATGTGCCTGAAGGCTACCCTTACATTTGATAAGAATGCATATGCTGCCCTTACTACGCCATTTATATGTATTTCTGGATACAAATCTGCCAATATGTTTACTCCTAGATCTCTCTCATTTTCTGTCTCCTGAAGTTGTACTCCAGCCACCGAGTAGTCAAGCTTGGGCCTTCTTGCACTTGTACCCATTCTCATTACCTTACATTTTGAGGTATTGAATTTCATTAGCCACTTTTCTGACCACTCATGCAGATTATTTAGATCCTCCTGAAGTTCTCTACCATTGTTCTCGTTTTTTACTTTCTTCACAATCTTTGCATCATCTGCAAACATATTCATGAATGAATTTACAGACTCTGGTAGGTCATTTACATATACAAGGAACAAAAGTGGCCCTAAAACTGAACCCTGTGGAACTCCACTACTAACTCTTCTCCATTCAGACACTGAGTGTCTTACTCTAACCCTCTGTTCCCTTCCTTCTAAGTAAGTTTTTATCCATTCCAAGACATTTCCACCTATTCTAGCCATTGATTGCAGCTTCCTAATAAGTCTCCCATGTGGAACAGTGTCAAACGCTTTCTGGAAGTCTAGGAATATGCAATCTGCCCAGCCCTCTCTTTCCTGTAAGATTTGGCTTACCTCATCATAAAATTCTAATAAGTTTGTTACTGTTGATCTTCCTTCTCTGAAGCCATGTTGCCTCACTGACAAAAAGTTGAAGGATTCCAAGTGAAGAGAGATATGTTTCCTTAGTAGTTTCTCCATAAGTTTGCAAACTATGCTGGTCAAGGAAACTGGTCTATAGTTCAGAGCCGTATCCCTCCTTCCCTTTTTGAAGATAGGTATCACATTTGCTTGTTTCCAGCATCTTGGAATCTCCCCCGACTCCAATGACTCCTTAAATATGATACTTAGTGCCACTGATATTGTGTTTGCGCATTTTTTAAGCACATGAGGGGATATGTCATCAGGACCTGTAGCTTTATGAACATCTAAATCCATCAGCGCTTTGCATACCTCTGTGGCTGTAAGGTTGATGTTCTCTAATACCGGCCCTTGAGCTTCTATCACTGCAATCTGAGGGGGTGGGGTATTTTCTACTGTAAATACTGACTGAAACTCCTTGTTCAATTCTTTGCAGATCTCTTCGTCCGTCTCAGTGATGCTTCCATCCGCTCTCTTTAGCCTTAAAACCTGTTCTTTTACCTTCAGTTTTCCTCTGATAAAGCTGTGGAAAAGCTTGGGATTTTCTTTAGCCTTCCTGGTGATGTCCCTCTCATAATCTTTCTCTGCCTCTCTCCTTTTACTTAGGTAGTCATTTCTTGCTCTTTTGTAGGTTTGCCAGGCATTTATGTTTTTTCTCCTCCTATACCTTTTCCAGCATTTGTCTCTCCACTCCTTAGCTCTTTTACACCCATTATCGAACCATTTCTCTCTGGCATGAATTACACCTACTTTGGTGACAGGTATGCAGCAATCTACTATCTTCCCATATTTCTCACAAAAGATGTCATACATTTCTTGTACAGATTTGTTGTACAATAAGGTTCTCCAGTCAATAACTGCAAAAAGCTCATTCATTTTGATGTAATCTCCTTTCTGATAGTTCCTCCTCATGTCCTCAGTGCCTCTACTCTCAGGAAGAATGTCTTCAATGATATACTCCATCAACAACACACAGTGGTCACTCTTTCCAATTGGTGGTTCATACTCAATATTTTCAATATCCAACACATTATCTGTGAACACCAGATCAAGTAGTGATGGCTCATCCCCACCCCTGGCTCTTGTTGGTTCCATTACATGTTGGTGTAGGAAATTCCCTTGTACGCAATCTAGGAATCTTGCCCCAAAGGAGTCCTCACCACTGTGTGGGTCAAGATTTATCCAATCTATCTCTTTATGATTAAAGTCTCCCATAATCAAAATCCTACATTTTTTCTCCCGCGCCATGTTAACAACTGAGTTTATGACTTCAATCGTACCTATATGACTTTCCTCATAAATTTCAAGCCTATTTTGGTTCCTTGGTGGGTTGTATACAACAGTTATTATAATGCTCTCTGACCCAGTATTTATGCGAGCAACAAGAAATTCCCTGAACTCACTTTCTATAGCCAAGTTTATCTCTTCAACTTGAATCCTCTCACTTATGAGCAGTGCTATCCCTCCACCAGTCCTCTCAGATCTTTCGACCCTTAGTATTCTGAAGCCCTTAGGAAAAACTGTGACACTGTTTATGTCCTCACTCAACTTAGTCTCTGTAATTGCTACTATATCTGCCTTACTGTTGTGAATCCTATCTTTTAATTCTACTGCCTTACCAGCTAATCCATCAGCATTTGTGTATAACAATCTTAATGAGGCCCCATCCCCTGATCTTCTGTCATTATCTTCTTTATCTCCCCTTTGTCTGGAAGTATTCCGTAACGAAAATTTTTCTTCTCTTCTTCATTTCTTTCATCATTTAACCTTCTTGCCTCTTGCAACAAGTTTTTGATCTTTCCCATCTCTTCCTGTGTTCTGTATCGTCTAATGAACACTTCTTTGCATTCTTGAAGGTCTTTTAGACTTTTTTTTCTCAACAATATTTCCCTACATGTCTCCCCTCTCTCAAAGGTTACTTTTGTTGGTCTCGGCTTTCCCTCCCTCGAATATTTACCTAGTTGGTGTATGTTTACAATATCCTCAGGACCACATACTACTCCAAGCTTTCTTATCAGGTCTACAACGTTAGCTTTATTTTCTTCAAGTCTCCCCTGCCATGTTGGCTCCTGGGATTCACTTATGCCTGAGATTACCACTGTCTTCTCCTTATCAAGTGCCTGTCTGATGAGTGGGTTTGCCCTTTCCATCACAACGTCTTTCATTTTTTCGATTACTGTCTCTTTATAGTCAACTGTTTGTATGTTTTCCAGTGCCACCACCTTTACAGCCTCTTTTACTGCCACATTCCCCTTTAGTGCATCAGCAAAGGACGTTTTCATGGCATCATTTTCCATATTCAGCTCCTGGAACTCTTTTCTGAACTGTTCAATGTTTTCCTTAATCTGAACATTCCAAGCAGTGTGTGTGTGTGTGTGTGTGTGTGTGTGTGTGTGTGTGTGTGTGTGTGTGTGTGTGTGTGTGTGTGTGTGTGTGTGTGTGTATATGTATAAAATGTATTCCAGCTTTCATAGGGTATATTTAGCTTTTGGAAATAGCTGGAGCTTTTTTAAAATATACAACTTGTGTATATTTAATTGTGAGCAAATGTGCAAGACTATAGATATCGAAATGAATTATTTTTAGATAATTTTGTACCTTTGGTTGTGGCCACCCTGCAGTAACTAGCACACTAGCAGTAGCTTGTGCAAGGTCTTTACTGTAAAGTGGGGAGATCTTTTGAGTCTTCCAGGAAAGAATTTTTGTATGGTTGTTGTTAGCTTGCCTACCAATCCTGGTTTGAGAAAGCAATAGGCATAACACAGTGTTTATTTTATACTACATATTTCACATTCTAGAAATATGTTTAGCTTAGATTATGTAGATTAGGATAGATGATAAAAATTCAAAAAAATTTCTATTTTTGCAGATGAAAACATTTCAGTCTGAAGTTTTGCTGATGTCCATATGTCATGAAATCATGCGTCTGAGGTGAGTAGATAGAAACCCATTTTTTTTTCCAGCTTGTATAGATTTTTTATTTTTCTTAAATATACAGAGAGAAAGTGGCATACAGTATTTACAAAAAAAGAGGCATTATAAACTTCCTATCTATATAAAATAAGCATTGTATCGAACAATGCTTGAAAATACATATTTGTTATAAGAAAACTAAAAAAAATATATATATGTATAAAATTATATTATTCGAGCATTAATTGACTAGACACTAAAGCTCAACAGACAATTCTTTTTAATATATTAAATATAATATATTTTTCGATTTTTTTTTCATTAGAAATGTTATTAATGTTTTCTGATAGAGATACGGATATTTTTGCACGCTTTTTAAGTAATGTCAACACAAAAATAATCAAAGCTTTTGTGTATGATAAGAAGCCATCTTCAGGGGGTGCAGTTACCGTTACAAATTACTTCTTAATGCAACTCAAAGCTTGATATTATTTGTGATACATTTGCATAAGGGTTATAGTTGCACACACTGATGTACACGTGTGCATCGCGTTTGTTTGTGTTGTTTAGAACACAATAGGTACAGTTGGTTTTGTACAAGATTAGGTTTGAATATGAGCATTGTGGGTACAGTATTAGAGTACAGTTGGTAAAGGCTGATTGTGTAAGATCAGTCTGGGAAGTGTAATTTTATTATATAACGGTTTGTAATGTGAAAGTGATAATATTTACTGAGGAATACGATAATATATCTTATAGTCACCGTGGCTCAAGCGGTAACGTCCGGGACTTTGAGGCGTCAGGTCGAGGGTTCGCGCACCGTCACGGTCTGAGGTTAGCAAGAGCATGCACTCAGTGTAACAATTACATCTGCCAAAACAAGTCCTTCGCAAGAAGGCAACCGTCCTAGCCCTTGGTAGAAAAGGGAGTCCGTGACGTAAAACTGGAACCGGAACAAGAATTGGACATGTGAGATTACCCATAGTACGAGATTTGTTCCGGTTTTACGTCATGAACTCCCTTTTCTACCTGGGGCTAGGACGGTTGCCTTCTTGCGAAGGACTTATTTTGGCAGATGTAATCCTTACCCTGAGTGCATGCCCTTGCTAACCTCAGACCGTGATGGGGCGTGAACCCTCGACCTGACGCCTCAGAGTCGCGGACGCTACCGCATGAGCCACGGTGACTACCAATAGTGCGAGACTTACAAAGCCAAAAGTCATTATTTATTTTTCGTTTATAGCACATAGCTAATCATTTTGTTGGGGGTGAGATGGAATCTCATGTGTGATAAATGTATGATTGTCGAGAGAAATGAAGATTGAACCCTTGAGAGAGTTACACTTATAGCAAACACTTTTAATTTCGACAAAAAAAAAGAAATATAAAAGTATGAAAAAGTCATTAATCAAAGTATAAGGAGAAAGTCAAGTCAGCGCTAAGTCTTTGTGAAGCTGTAGGCTGAGTGTTCACTTAGCACTGTTAGCAAAGAGGAAAGTTATGATTGCTAAACCAATTTGATTAGGTGAGAAAGTCAAATTCAACGAACTAAACTTGAAAGGATCCTTATATCTTTTATATTTGTCAAATGGTAAGCAAAGGAATGCTAACTTTTCTCTTAAAGTACCAATGAAGAATAAATATCAACAGTTAGACATGAAGTAAGGAAAGATTCCTTGTAACTATTTTGTGAACATAATTTACAGAATAAAACAATTAGGCAGTAGCTTTTCTTTTAAAGTACTGATGAGAAGTAGACAAAGGTGAGTAAGAGTTTAATAGCTCCTTGGTCATAGGCAGTTACAGAAAATATATTCTTTAGTATGTGACAAAAATCTTACTAAAATGATTGTCTCTAATAAAAAAAATCTTGCTGAATGTTGAAAGACATGAAAATGCTACAAGCCGTTCAAACCAAGAATATTAGTGCAACCTCCTTGTTGGGTTGGCAGCCCTGCTCCCCACTCACGGGAGCTTGAGAGAAAGGATCCCGATGCTAAGGTACGTACAGGCGAGTGGGGAGCAGGAATGCCAACCCAACACGTAGGTTGCGCTGATATTCTTGGTTTGAACAAACTTTAGTTATGTTCATTGTGTGAGACAGATATTAGGTCATGTAGAATTAGGACAACGTGTTAGGAAAGAACTGTAAATGTACAGATACTGTAATTTGGCAACATTCTGTCGTTGTATTTCTGTTTGGGAAAATAGTTAAACTTAGTATTTTGAAATTGTCTGTTTCTTAAAATCTCTTGTGGTATATTCATTTTTTGAGTATCTGTTTTCATTGTTTTTCATCTAGTTTTATTTTAGAAACTCATATATATCCTGAAAGGAACTATGTACAACTACAGATCATCATGACATTTGTAAACTAGAATAATTCTATGCGAAATTTTTCTCTTGTATTACGCCCAGACCACTCTATATTCACTGTTACCATTTTTTACAAATATAAAAGATTTTCCCGTTATTGGTGTAGATGGGCGGAACACAAATGGAGAGGACCTTGCCCTCTCTTGGGTACTTGAAGGTACTGTGGCTATCCGTGATTCAGCCGTGGGCGAATTTGTGGGGAAAGGTGCAGGTAATGCTGTGGGTGTTATAGCAGATTCTGCTGAATGTTGATGAAGTCTGTCTTGAGGTGCTGGTTGGAATATAACGTTGGAATTGGACAGCGGCGATAACATTGGCTTTCTTGTTGATCGATGTATATTGAAATCTTTGGTAATAGGTTTTCTAGCAGAGAATACCTCATTCGACACAGTGATGTCTTTAGTTGGAAACTTTGACACTGGCTTTTGTATGATAGTTGGAGTTAAAGAAGTGAGCGAAGCTTTTGTCAGAGAGTGTCTTGTTGTGGGTGTTAGTATTTCTTCATTTGATTTTAGAGTTGGGAATGCTGTTGTTACTTTTAAGATATTAAAAGATGTATCAAATGAGTGTATAGCCGCTGGATTTCTATGAATATCAGAAGGATTTCTTATTATTTCTGGAGTAGGTGTAATGGCAGGCCTAAATGTGGTAGGCATTCTGTTGAGAAGTGATGATGAAGTTGCGATATCTGGTACAAATGTGGTTGGAATTATTGGCGGAATAGGTTGTCTTAAGATTGGCCTCACAGTGGTCGGTTTTGCTCCAGTCTCAGTAGTTATTGAACGTTTAGTTGTAGTATGTATAAAAGCACTTGGCGATGGGGTAGTCAGACCATGCAATAATGGATTAAAAGTAAATGGCCCGCGAGCAGTAGTTGCGAGGGGTGCAAACGTTGAAACTACTGGCCGTATAGTTGTTGTGATTCCTCTATTATGAGGTGATGCGAAAGAATTGAAAGAAAATGGTTGTTTGCGTTCTGGAAGTAAAGCTGGTGGAGGAGGGGTCAAACTGAATGCTGGACTGGAGGGGGTTATTTTCTGAAAGTCAAAAACTGGATTTGGAATTGGGATGAATCCTCCTGTTTGTATATTTGGTTTCGTTAGCTTTGATGGTATTTCATTAATAGATTGTGAATGCACACTACTATCAGGGGGATGTTTACTGAATGCTGCAAAAAATGGTGATAGTGATGGAGTTACTGGTATTGGGGAAACGGGTATTGGTGAAAGCATATGTTTTGCTCTATTATCTAACACATCATGCAATATTTGGTTTGCTGAAGGTGTAACTCTGTTAACAGCAGATCCTTCTAAAGATCCTGTTTTATCATTAAAGTTGAATGTTGAAATAGGGGTTGGCACATGCTGAAAAGCCTGGAAGGGGTTAATTGGTGTTGGTGTTGGCGATGAGGCAGTTAAGAAACTGGGTCTGAATGTAACTGGAATTTGAGTATTTGAAAATAAAGTAGAAGCTATACTTGGTTGTGATGTTGTTGAGTGTGGTAAATGCGAGGATACTAATGGTTTTCCCCCAATAGAGAAAAATTGGAAGAATGGTGCTTTGGGTGTTATTGGTCTCGGATGTGGGAGGACTGAATTTTGTAATGGGTGTAGCTTTTCATCTGACTGCTGCTGTAGAACATTGAAAACATTTGGTGGAGAAACTGGTAATATAGGTGGTGTAGAAGAACCATCAATCGTTGGGTCGAGTGTATCTAATTGTGGCAGTGGAATTGGATGTACAGTTGGAGTTACACTGATATCTGCTTGTGTTAATGGGAAAGGACGTAGACCAGGTGTTGTGGAAGACACAAATTTAGGATGAAAAGTTGTTATTTTAGGCCTTGACAAATCGAATGGATTTGAAGTTGGAGGAAATCTTGTTGATGGAAATGGTCGATGTGTAACTGCTGAAGTAGAAGATGGATGTCGTAAACCAAAACCATGTGGGAACAGTGTAAAGTTGTCATTACCATCAATGGGTGAGGGTGTGAAACTCTTTGGTGAAGATGTGGAGGATAGCGTAGGTGAAAAATGTGTTCTTAAACTATTTACTTGTAAAGGAGAAGAGTGGGGACTTGCAGGTGAAGGTGTACTATGTGACCGAGGCAGCTCTTGTAAGCTGACCTCATTTGTACTGGGCAGTTGAGGAGAACCAAGAGTAAAAGAACTACTTGATGATGAGCCTGGACTAACGGACTGAAATGTGAATCCAGTAAGAGGAGGTTTGGGCGTGTTTATTATAGCAACTGGTCGACCGTTTGGTGCATCTGGAAGAGTTGATAATCCATCTTGGGGGACTGGGGATAAAATAGCTGGTTTGGGAGAAGTTATACGAGGCTGGTGTGGAGAAATAGCTGTACTTTGAAAATTTACAGAGTTTTGTAGAGGAATTGATGTTGGACCCAGAGTTGATACTTGTTCCTGTTGGAAAGGTGAGGTATGTGTTGAGAAGCTTACAAATGGCTCTGGTGTTGTAATCACTGGTAGAGGACTTGGGGATGTCACCTTTGGCCTGAAAGTGGTCAGTAATGGTCGAAGAGAACTGACTACTGGCCTGGGTGATGTAAAAATGGGTTGTGTTGTTATTACTCTTCCTCTGAGTGGGGTTATTCTGCTCCTAGGAGAGGTAAACTTGGGTGCAAACGTTATTGCTTGTTGAAGAGATTCTGTAACAGGTGAAAATGATGCTAGGGGATGGGTTGTTATGAATGGTCTTGCAGCTGGAATGCGACTGAAGTCAAATATTGTGGTTCCAATTTCTGGTGGAGTATTTGACAATGGCGGACGGGTATTAGTTGTAGAAAAGGAAGGTGTTGATAGAGAAGCAGGTGAATTTTTGATGGCTGGTAAGGCAGATGAAGATGGTATTAAAGGTGTAATTGGTGCTCTGAATGGTGCTCCAGGATGGCTTGGAATCACTGAGGGTATAGATTGAATCTCGTTTGATATAGATGATTGTGATGGTTTTGAGTGATGTGTGCTGGATTTACTCTTTGGAATGGCCGAATTAGCTGTGGTAAATGGACGAGAGTTCGTTACTGTGCCAGTTTGGTGAGGCTTTAAGAAATTTGAATTGACTGGAGAGAATACTTGTGGTATAAATGTTGTTGTAAACACCGGATTAACTGGCATTGGGCGCAAGATGCCAGATGAAGATGTAGAGGAACCAGCTGGCGAAATAGGAGGAGGTTCAAAATTAAAACTAGGTTTTTCTTCACCAAGAGTGTTTCCGTCTGTCTGAGTGGTAATCTTATGTTCGTCTGTAGAAGCTGTTGACTTTGTAGTTAACTTTGGCGCTGCAGTAGTAATCAAGGGCCTTAGTGGAGAAGAGCTTCTTGTTGGTGTTGAAGTAGTTAACCGAGATCTTGATGTCAATCTAGAATTTTTTCTTCTTGTACTTGATGCAGTATTTGAAGGAGAAACTGTTGTACTTCTAGTCCTTGTTCTTGACTGTTTCTGCCTCTGAGGTGATTTTGTCGTAGGTTCTGAAAAACTATGAGTCGAAGCTGATTGCCTTTGGGGCGTTGTTTCTTTAACTCTGAAAGAGGTTGAAGTTGTTCCATCATTTTTATGTATGTTCGTTTCTTCCTTGCTTATAATGGAGCTTTTCTGTTCTATTTTTGCACCTAATTTTCTTCCAAATATTTCAAAATCGAAAACATTGTCAGGATTAAAAAATGTCAGATCAATATTTTCTTGAGGTATTTCCCTAGTTTCAGGCTCAGCAATTGGACGACGCATCTTGACCACTCGCGCCATCCCTCTTTGACCTTTCATAAATGTTTCTGAAACCATTTCAGAATCTGGGGGTGCCACAACATTTAAAGACTCTTGTGATTCATCCGATTGGCTGTCCTTTCGATCCATATGCCTAGACATATCAGCCCCAACAAGCTTTTCCATAGGTATTGAATTGCTTGATGCAGAGACCCGGACATTTACCACTTTCAGCGATGATGGCAATGTTACTGACGGTCTTATGGTTTGCTGTTTTGGATTTTTCTTAGGTTTTTTAGTGGTTGTGATTGTCTCGTGTTGAGTCTTATTGACTTGCCCTGAGCTGGGACTTGTTCTTCGTGATTTTATTTCATCTGACATACTTTTTTTCAGTACTTCTGTTTCAGGATTTGTAATCTTTTGTCTTTCAGGATCAGGACTTCCTTGCATTGTGGGATTTACAGTTTTTTCTCTTACATTTGCCGGAGCTACTTCCTTTATTGACATTGTATCAAAACTGTCTTCCCTTGTGGGATTTACAATATCTTCTCTTACCATTGCTGGGGCTTCCTCTTTTATGGGCTTTGGATCAAGACTGTCTTCTTTTATGGGATTTACAACTTCCTGTTTTTCAGGTGTTATGGCTTCTTCCTTTATTGGCTCTGGATCTAGACTGTCTTTTTTCGCAGGATTTACAGATACCTGTTTTACAGTTGATGGGTCTTCTTCCTTTATTGGTTTTGCTGGTTCTTGTATTATATGCATTTTATCCTCTCTTACTGACGGTGGATTGGGTAGTTTGAGAGGCGTTGGGCTATTTTTATTGGAATCCTTCGCGCCTGTAGGCAATTTTAATGATGTTTGATCCGTTTTAGTAGGAAGTCTCTTCGTGTCTTTTTGTATATCCTGGAGGAGTTTAACAGCCTCAAGAACTGCATCACTAGGAATGTCCTGCTCCCCTTCACCTTTCGCTAATAAGGGCCACATCAGTAGGATGATACCTCCCACCACCACCACCTGCAAAATAAAAAAAAAATACACATTAAAAAAAGAAACTTTCACATTGCAAAATGTTGCACATGTAATGGATGAAAAGTCAGAAATGTATTTCCTATTTGACTATAGGATAATATAATATCCCCAAGGAGCTGAGAGGAGTGGTTGAGGTATGTGTGGATCGTGGTGAATGCGCATATCTTTGGTTGGCCACCCGCCTTACAAGGGGGAATGCGGCATGTACATATGTATGTTCTCTGGAACTGGTAGAAGAATAAAGGGTGTAAACAGTGCCTTTGGCCATTAGGTACATACATATATATACATAGTCTCAGTGGCATCACACCCTCATTGTGTTGCTTACTCTATCAATCGTAAGATATGATGCCTGTATCTTTTCCTTCTGCTCCTTAATATGATAACTCTTTCAAAGAATCCATCCCATGCCATTTTTATTTTTTATTTTTCCTTTTTTCCAAGATAGGTCTGTCAACATTCCCGCCCACTTTGACTTCTCTCGAAATCCTTTTTGTACTTTTTTGTCTTGTGATATATCTTCCATTATGTCTTCGTAGTTGTGTTTATATTTTAGGCGTCATATTACTTAAGAGAAGCGAGATCGGAGAAGGGTGACAAGTTTTGTCAGAATGAGATTAAAACTAGAAATAATGATATCCGTTGAATGCTTGTCTAAGTCAGCTCAGCAATAGATGTTGAGGATTAGATAGTGACAGCAGTGGCGAATCTGCAGAATTGCTTAATGATAATAATAATAATAATAATAATAATAATGATGATGATGGTAATATTGATGATAATAATAATAATAATAATATTGAAGTAATGATTATAAACTTGTTAATAATAATAATAATAATAATAATAATAATAATAATAATAATAATAATAATAATAATAATAATAATAATAATAATAATAATAATAATAATAATAA
>JAXCGZ010018479.1:0-12500 GCA_037179515.1 Halocaridina rubra | reverse complement strand
GCTTTGGCTAAAAGTTTACTGCCGGATGCCTTTCCTGATACAAATCCACTCCATTGATCCGAGGTTGGAAGCGGCACCTTTTCCAGCTAGCTTCATCCCCCAACGGCTGGATTTCCCTATTAATTTATTACGTAAAAAAGAAAAATTATTATTATCCTGTCATGAAATCATAAAATTCTCAAGGAAATAAAACATTTTATGGGAAAAAAAATTGCAATATATTATTGACTATTTATATGGAGTTAATCCAAGCGTGAAACCTTTGCGTCAACGAAAAAAAAAAAAAAATCAAGACTGTTCCGTGTGACTTGATTCCTCAATTGAATTTTTCAAAATATATGTAAATAATATAATTCATCATTTATATTTATAAACTTCTATAAATTTGTGAAAGAAACCTTGATATACAAAAAGACATTCTCTCTCTTGTTTTCATTCCTCTAGGGTAAATGTATAAATAGCAGAAGATATTTACTAGAAAACTTTAAACTATGTTCTAAATTACAATTCTAGTAGTGTCACTTACTAGATATCCTGTAAATGTTCAACTCAGTTTTTTTTTCTACGTTTTATGTGTTATTTCTAGTCTCCATTTGGGGGTGGACGTAGATGGATTGAAGCTGGGGCACTGAGGCTGGGTGTCCTTCATATCGCCCCGCAGTGGGCTCGAATCTGGGTCCATCTTCTCCCGAGTAGAGTACTCTACCAGTAACGCTACGGCGATCCCTAATATGTTCAGCCCAAAATATTGAACATTAAATAAAAAATTATCTCTAGATATAAATTTGCTTTTGCCGATTTTAGCTCTCAGACTGGCTGGATCTGGGGAATTCATGTCAGTGATAAAAACACTTTGAGGTACTTAAGGAGTCAGTACTCAATACGGAAAGGAAAAGTTTGACTTTAAAAGCTGTATAAATAAAGGTTCAATCTTGACTTAAAAGGAAGAGAAACCAAGGGTTATTCACCCTATCAACAGATGCAGGTGAGAACACTTCCAACATAATAATGATTTTACTATAAAAGGACCATTAACCAAAACTGAAAGAAAGGTTTAAGGTGAGTGAGTCAAGCAGAGTATCAGCCTTTCTTCTTTTTCTTTCTTCTTTTTCTTCAATATCTAGGTGGTCTGAGTAAATGATTCGCAGCTGTCAGCGATGGTTCTACCTCTCCTTCCATCACGTGTTAACATTGGTGTTCCGCAGGGGCCGATGCTTTCCTCAACACACTTTCAGCAAGTTATGAAGAAGCCTTTACAAAAGCCAGAGAATTTTCTACATACCATACGATGAAGACTCCACTTTGCAATACTCTTTTATCAATTATTTCTCAGCCTACTTCAGTTTCATGATACACTCTTATTAACACTAACACTGGAATGATAAAGTGGTCTGGTTGTGCCTGAGTGGGTGTAAATATGATTAGCAAAGGGCTTCTGAATAGTGATTACACGCCTATGATATATAATTTTCTTGAAATTCGTCTTGATTCATATGATACGATATTCAGATCTCTCTCTCTCTCTCTCTCTCTCTCTCTCTCTCTCTCTCTCTCTCTCTCTCTCTCTCTCTCTCTCTCTCTCTCTCTCTCTCTCTCTCTCTCTCTCTCTCATACACAACATCCGGGACCGACTTCCAAAAGGCTAAGACGAAATTTCCCCTGTTCCTCCGCCTCCTTTTCGTCCCTTTTCTAAAAACTCTTTTCGGGCTATAAAAATGTGTGTGGTGAAACCCCTCTTCAGTGAATTAGCTAAATCCCTTCATTATAGAGCAAACAATTGGGCACCATTACTGACATGAAGTCAGCACACCGCGGCGAGACATAAAACCTCTGGCGAGGAGCTCGTTAAAGCCACATAAAACTAGCTTCGACCTCGCCAAGAAACAATACCAAGCGTAAAATATGAGCTCATGTTAAACGTTAGCATCCAGGCGAAGCAAGGAGGGCCAAAATACCCAAATGCCCAAATAACCCAAAGTCTTTGTCCTGTTCTTAGTTGCTTCGCCCATAGCCAGCCTTTATTATTGGGCTTTTGCCCATGTCCAATCAGGAGAATATATTCATAGGGGCGGTACTCTCTCTCTCTCTCTCTCTCTCTCTCTCTCTCTCTCTCTCTCTCTCTCTCTCTCTCTCTCTCTCTCTCTCTCTCTCTCTCTCTCTCTCTCTCTCTCTCTCTCTCTTTAATATATTTATTCCTGAATATATTTATTCTTTTTTGAACTTTTTCTTTACCATTGAGTAGATGGGTAGTGATGCATGAACGCAACATTGATGCTCTTGGTGAGTCTCTCTCTCTCTCTCTCTCTCTCTCTCTCTCTCTCTCTCTCTCTCTCTCTCTCTCTCAATGCCCGATGAAAAAACGTGTTAAAGGCTTTGGATATATATATATATATATATATATATATATATATATATATATATATATATATATATATATATATATATAATGTTCAATAGCTAGCATTGAAAAACTAATATCTTTGAGAGCTTTCTATTTTGCCATAATGAAAGCAAAACGAGATTAAGAAAAAATAAATTAAAAAATATGACAATGTAATTTACGGAATTGAATGATAAAGTTAGCCTAAAGTATTCAGACGCGCACGCGCGCGCGCACACACACACACGCGCACACACACACACACACACATACGCACGCGCACACACATATATACACACATACGCACGCACGCAAGAACACAAATATACGGTGGCTCGTACTCGACAGCTCCTGCTAGGAAAAAAAGCAATGATTTACCGGGCTAATGATAATAATATAAACTTTCGTCACGAAATGCATGTATGTGTGTAATTACCTAATTGTAATTACCTAATTGTTCTTGCAGGAAAGAGCCCTATGCTCGTAACTCCCCGTTTCCTGATCGGTTCCACTTCTATACTCAATGTTACTTATCATATATATCCTTAAGTGCCCATGTGCATATGTCCCCATGTACAGTTATCTGAATAAATAAAAGAAAAGAGAGAGAGAGAGAGAGAGAGAGAGAGAGAGAGAGAGAGAGAGAGATTCATACAAGATACTGTCACATGAATAAAAAATTAACAATTTAATAAATAAATAAATAAATAAATAAATAAACAAATAAATAAATAAACAAATAAATAAATAAACAAACAAACAAACAAATAAATAAATAAATAAATAAATAAGAAAATAAATAAATAAATAAAATAACTTCAATCTTCATAAGACTAGATTTTGACATATTCTTCCAGTTTGTGACGCGTAGCATCCTTTCGTGTTCCGTTCTTTCCAGAAAAAAAAAAACCTTCAAGTGATTTTGGAAAGATATGTGTGACTTGGAAGCCCGTGAGAAAGGCTTATGCATTGCCGAGACTGACTATGCAAAATAACTGTTATTTGTGGTTTACATTCCTTATAAAAACGCTTTTCCGGATGAATCCATAACTGTTCATTGTTTCTCGTGGGACAGTTATTATAAGATGGGTAAAAAGTCTGCCAAGGGTCAAGTTTTCAGTCTCATGCAATTAAAAGCCCGATTTCTTAAACAGTGTAAACCTAGGATACCATATTGTTAGTTAGGTAGACACACAAAAATGGATTCCATAAACGCAACTGACGCCGTTCTGTGTATGGCTAGGATCCCGTACGGGATCCTAGGCCCGATTTCTTAAACAGTGTAAAACTAGGATACCATATTGTTAGTTAGCTAGGCACACACAAATGAATGTTATAAACGCATCTGACGCGGTTCTGTGTATGGCTAGGATCCCGCAAGGGATCCTAGCCATACACAGAACCTCGTCAGATGCGTTTATGAAATCCATTTGTGTGTGCCTAGCTAACTAACAAAATGGTATCCTAGGTTTACACTTTAAGAAATCAGGCCAAAGAGAAATCGAAAGGGACGAGGCTGGAGGATAATATTGAGAAAACAGGAGAGCAATTCTTGGTTGTGTACATGCAGTAAGTTCTCTAGGACTGCTTAATAGAGAAAGCCGAGGCGCAATTCTTGGATGTTTGAATGGACATGCAATAGGTTGAAGAGGATTGCTCTAATCAAAAAGAAGAACAGTTTTTGGTTGTTTAAATATATATAAAATCAGTTGTCTAAGGTAGATTTTTCCTTTCCTTGAAGTAAAAATATACCTTAAATGATGAAGCTGAAGAAAAGAAGTCAAGAAGGAAGAAGATTATTCCTTAAGGTTTTAAATTTTTTTTTTTTATGATTGTGACACCAGGACGGGCCAAAAAAAAAAAAAAAATAAAACAGCCCTCATCGGGCCTGGGCATGAACAATACATAAAGTAAAGAGGAACAGAGATGGAGAGTGTAATGACTTGTCAGATGTGAAGGGATAATAAAAGATGTGTGATGAATATCCAAGAATATTCAGTGTAGCTGTAGGCATAGAAAAAGAACCGTAACTGAAGGAAGCATGAAATCTGTAGCTTTAGGGTCCCGTTTTCAATCTCTTCCAGAAAAAAGAAAAAAAAAGATAAACAAATAAAATAAAATAAATAAATATGTTGAAAATGAAAGTGAAAGGATGAACAGGACAGATATTAATCTGTCTGGAATGAGCATTTATGGCCGAATATAATTTATGAACCTAAATGATTAACTCAGACCTTTAAATTTTTTTTTTTAGAATTTACTTCGACATTAGCCTGATGAAGAAAGCAATATGACCAAAAAAAAAAAAAGGTAAAAGTCCAGCGTCTGAGTTTGTAAAGGCTGATAGACAAACATTAAAAAAAAATCAAATCTCACTCAAAACAAGGAAAAAAGTTAATTATAACAAAAACGTGTACAATAACGTATATATGAATTCTATCGGAGTCAGATAATTGAATGAACAAAATGAAAATAATTTGAAGAACTTTCTGCCAATATAAAACAAATACAATATACTATAAATAGTGCATGAACTTAATTTAACATAAAGAGAGGTATTTAATCTTCATAACAAGGAGCAAAGACACATTAAGAGACAGTTAGTTAACTTAATTTCAAAGACAAAGGAGTATTTATTCTACATATACACAAGAAATCTACAGCAAATATAATCTAAAGGGGTAAATACACTCACCCAAAATCAATGAATAAACTAATTTTATTATGAGAATAAAACGATGAATAAAACGAGTGTAGCCTTAAGGAGACATTCCATCAACCAAATAAATAAAAAAAATTACATTTAGGTACTTCTTCAAACGTCTGGCCACAGCGCATCCTCAAGATAAAAGCTTCGCCTGGAACAATCGAGAAGGTCTAGCAGCTGCAAAACTTGGGAATAGAAATAATAATGACTTGCTCAACCACATTTCAACATCAGTCCCCAAGAGATGATCCGATTAACGAATTATGCAGAATATGTGGTTACATTTCCTGAATAATGCCGAAAAGGCTTTGGGTATGCATTGGTAATCGACAAAGGAATGCCCCTGGAAAACCGAGGCGGGAACATTGGTATGCCACTGGGAACGCCAGCACCCGTTTTCTTTCTTCTTTTTATATCTTTATATTCAGGGTTGCAAAACTGGATTTTTTTTTTGCCTGATATATGTCTCTCTATTCCTTCTCTTTTTCATTAATGCTTATCATCCATTTCCCTTTCCATCGACTCTTTTTTTTTTTCACCTTACGTCAATCTCTAATTTACTCCTATACCCATCTCTTCTTCCCTGTCTTATCGTTCAAAATACTTTCCCAGTCTTTGTCTCCCATTCCTCCAAATCCTTGATATTTCCTTCCCAATCTTTTACCGCTTCCATTTAATGTCCACCTTCCCATCCCACCCCTAGTGTGGAAGTCTACCTGTCAACACCAAGGTCATCCGCCCCAGGTCAACTCGACCACACGGTATAAATTTGTACCCGTTTCTCTTTTCATATATCATAGGTACTCTAATCTTATTTCATCGCTATGCCCCACACAGATACCATCTGTGGGAGATTTGCATACTAATATGCAAATTCTGTCCTAGCTTTTTCCACAGTTTCCGATTTTTTTTAGAGCGCCCATATCCCTACCTGGATTAAGTGTATCGAAAACACATGGGTACGTGGGTCTAAATAAAAAAAAAAACTAAAAAAAATTATTTGTAATTATGATACTTTTCATCCCTCCTACAACTTTTTTTTAACATGGTTCAGTGGCAGTCACATAACAGATGCTAAACAGGCCATGATGCTGTGACGAGCTAATCATGCCATGAAGATAGACCAATTAACCACAGCTTTTATAATTTTCCGCTACCCCCCTTTACATTAATCGAGAGACTTAACATCAATAACCCCACCAACTACAGCAATTACACAGCGGATAAAACGCATAACTGAATAATTTGCTACTTGGGAGGAAGGGGCGAAGGTTACAATTGCAGTTTTTATACCTATAAGGTTAGGAAGGGGGATTAATACTCAGGGGGAACAAAGTTGGAGTCTGGTATATGCCCCTGAGGACAACGCTGCCGTCTCACCTACCAAAGCACGCTCACGTACAAGCATAGAGACTGGATGACGAGAGCTCAGCTTAAAGTCTCCCTTAGGATAAAGCACTACCTTCACGCACAACAACAAAACCTGGATAACAAGATCCCACAGTATAAATATTTCTTCTCACATATAATTCATACTTTATAACCAGACAAATGACTTAAATATTATATGTGAGACATTTGACTTAAATATCATATGTGATACTAAATTCAAATATTGAAATATGGAGGTAAAGCAATAGTATATACTGAATACCAAAAATTTCTCAAGATATTCATATAAAAATAGAATAAATTATTTTGTAACAAATTCAACTTCTTATACTGCACAGATCCTCTTTCTAACAGATCCTACTTACTGCCCAAAGGCTAGAATTTGTTCGGGTGTTCCGATATAACAGCTATTAGACCATCTCTAATTTCGATCTCATGGGAATCGTCCTTTTTTCTAGTGTTCTCTCTCTCTCTCTCTCTCTCTCTCTCTCTCTCTCTCTCTCTCTCTCTCTCTCTCTCTCTCTCTCTCTCTCTCTCTCTCTCTCATACTTTTTTATTTCTAAAGGATAAGGCCTTATATGACTTTTGTTTAACTGTCAGATATGATTTTTTTCCATTAATTCTTCTTCGAGTAATGTCAACGATATGAAAGGGACATCACTGGTGTCTCCTGTCTCCTAACTCTCGCCAAGGAAGCGGCTTAAATGAGTACATCAATGAAAAATGCACATCATTGGAGGAATTAACATCAATATATCTATTTACTACCAAAAAGAATATATATATATATATATATATATATATATATATATATATATATATATATATATATATATATATATATATATATATATATATGACAATATAAACAAAATTCTTAACCAGGAAAAGACATGAAAAAAAAATTGGTGGATAAATTTATCCATCGTTTTTTATTGAACCAATTTATAAATCATCTTCCAATATTAAGTCTATCTATCTATCTATCTATCTATCTATATATATATATATCTGTCTGTCTGTCTGTCTGTCTGTCTGTCTATATATATTTATATATATATATATATATATATATATATATATATATATATATATATATATATATATATATATATATATATATATATATATAATTTGTCTATGAACGGAACACAGGAAGCAACGGAGTACCTTAGTGCATGCGAGTATATTAATCTACTCGTCTTCATATATTTATATATATATATATATATATATATATATATATATATATATATATATATATATATATATATATATATTCAAACTTTTATATACATAAAAAACTATTAAAAGAAATTTACAAATACGTTAAGCAAATCTTAAATTCACGAACTTCGTGGCGTCTATAAAATCAGAGCATTTTTCACTATAGAAATATGCACTGATTCCACAAGATGGCTTGTACACATTCTCTTCGCCAGAACCACTTAGGGATGAGAAAGAGAACGTGGTGGAGTCCATTTTTGTGGTAACCTCTATAATCTCAGCCCGCTCAGCAAGTACACCGCTAAAAATGTGGAGTAAAAAGTGGATCAGCAGTACATGCGCTCTGGTTTTGATAAAGCATAAATGCCCATCCCTTAACTTTTAATGATATGACGATACCTTCGAGATTATAATTTCAATGAGGTTAAATTCAAACATATATAAATGTTTATGGTAATAAATAGATATATAAAAACCATGAAAATAAATAAATAATTTACTAGGGTCTAATATATATATATATATATATATATATATATATATATATATATATATATATATATATATATATATATATATATATATATATATATATATATATACATACACACACACACACATATATATATATATATATATATATATATATATATATATATATATATATATATATATATATATATATATATATATATATATATATATATATATATAAAGTCTAGAGGCTAACAATGCTTCCAATTAAAAGCAACACGTTAAAAAGGAATATAGGGCTTTTCAGCTAAAAATGGTGATTGAATTCGGAAAAATTTATCAAACATTTATTTATTTCCTAACTTAGCTAGTTACAATTAATTTATTTATTTTTCAATTTATTTACAATGGCAATTAAAGCTTATTTCAAAATTAATCAAACAAAATGAAGTAATCTTTTTTTTTATCTAATTATATTAAGTAATTGGATATAGATTGCAAGTTTGAAATTTATTATGTATTTCTAGTTTATGCGTTGCATCTGGGTATACTATTATTATTATTATTATTATTATTATTATTATTATTATTATTATTATTATTATTATTATTATTATTATTCCTCTTAAATGTAGATTACAGAACATGCACGAGCAGGCCTATCCTCTTTCAAGAGATTATGAAATAATAGGTTCCACCGATGACTTGGCACACGACCTAGGAGACCTACATCGAATGATAGAAAGTCTTGCAGATAAGGTGAAAATTTTGGAAGCAGATGCTGAAAAGGTGAAAGCCTTACAACACAAGGTGGGTTTACTAGAATCTGACATTGTCCTACTTAAAAGAGATAATTCTAGGTTGAAACTGCTATTAGAAACATCTCCACCTCTCAGTTCAGTGCTGTCACCTAACAGTGATGATGTCCCTTCTATCAACAACCCTCAGGTTCGGCAAGCTAGGTTTTCTGTCTCTACTCACAATTTCTTCAGTGCATTGAGTGATGAATGTGACAGTGGTAGTGAAGAAGAAGTAGATCCAGATAAAAGTGATAGCCATCAAGACAACCTGAATACACCATCTAGCATAAATAATCAAATCAGTAACAGGTTACAAAATAGTGATGAAACAACAACGTCCTTTCCCACTACTCCTAACAACGCAACAACAGGCACTAACCAGAACAAGATTCTTCCCAGCACAAACAACCAACCTGGTAAAGAGTTGCAAAACAGCGAAGAAGATATAGAGTCAATCTCCACTACTCCTAACAACACAGCAACTGTCACTAACCAGGACACCCAAATTATATCTTCCAGCACAAATAACCAACCCAGCAATAGACTGCGAAACAATGAAGAAAACAGAAAAGACAAAATAGCAGCAATCTCTACTCTAAACATTCCATCGAAGTCCTCTCCCCCACAGCCACAGTTGCCAAATAATGCAAGTGCAAGGGTTACAGCTCAAATATATATTCGCATTCCTGGCAACCCCTTTGAGAGAGAGATACGTAATACACTGACAAATCAAGGCATTCCTTCTGAAGAAGTCTTGATTAAGGAGCTTTATCGCACACCAAACTGGGTTTCCTTCGCAATAACGATATCGAAAGGATTTGAATATGTGCCTTACAAACTGAATCAATGGCCTACAGGCACAAGTGTCCAGCCATTTCGTGGGAGCAAACAATGGTCATACCAAAATAAACAGCAAAGAGCAAATGGAACAATCCCCTATATGCGAGACTACAGAAAGAGACACGATACAAACCTCTCTTATCGCCGTCCAAGCACAAGAGACTTCTCCTGGAGTGATGGCTCTTACAACCCTAGACACTCACCTAGGCATACAAACTTTGGGAAGGCCCGATCATACCACGGCACGTACTCAAACCAGCATTACACATCCAACGGCAGGTACAGACACCAGGATCCATGGGCTAACCCCAGAACACACTACAATGATGAATTCCCAGCAGAATCATACAGTCGAAACTACAACTATGACTATGGATACCACCCCAATGAAACATGGTAATACCTCGTCTCCTGCTGTTGCTGTTACTGCTGTCGATGTGAAAGTTACTTGTAAATATAATGATAGATTATCTGTCGTACATATAAATGCACAATCCCTGTTATCCCATATACTAGAAATTGAACATATGCTTGTACAAGAAAATATTGATGTTCTTTGCATTAGCGAATCATGGCTGTATCCGTCAATTAACAATGCATTTATTAATATTCCTTCATATAATATTTATCGCTATGACAGTGGTAGAGGTGGAGGTGTATGTTTATATGTTAAAAATTATTTGAAGGCCACTGAACTAAATCTTGAAACTGAGAAGCACGAAGGAGTGGAAGATAAATGGATCTCTGTCCAACATAAAAAGTTTCCTTCTATTATCATAGGCTGCGTGTACCGCCACCCCAAAGCCTCGGTAACCTCTTTTAGCTATATTTTGGACGTTTTTAAGGAGATAATTTTAAAAAACAAACCAGTTTTTATATATGGCGATTTTAATGATGATCAACTAAAAAGAGAAAATAAAATGAGTAGACTTATTAAGAATTTAAATCTAGAACAGATTATAAATAAACCAACTAGAATCACTCCCACTTCAGTTTCCCAAATCGATCTAGTAATAACAAACTCCAAACATATGATAACTAAGTGTGACGTAATGCCAAGCCCTATAGCAGACCACGAGGAAATTGTAACGTCCCTAAATATTCGCAAACCAAAGAGACAACCAATCTTTAAAACATTCAGATGCTTAAGAAATTATTCACAAGAATTACTTTGTAGTTTACTTATGAATGAAGTACATAAATTAAATGAAATTCTATATACCGATAATATCAATAAACAAGTAAGAATTTTAACCAGTGTCCTATCATCATGTATAGATCGATGTGCACCACTCGTGACAAGAGAAATATTTCGTCCCCCCGCTCCTTGGATAACAGATGACATAAAAAACATTATGAAAGAAAGAGACAAACTACAAAATGAAGTAAAGCTACAAAGAGATAATATCCCTTTAAGAGAAAAGTTTACAGAGCATAAGAAACAAGTAAAATCATTATTAAGTAACAGTAAGAAACAGTATTACAAAAATGAATTTCAAAACGCTAAAGGCAATATCTCTGATACATGGAAAATTGCTAAAACCATGCTTTCCAATAACTGTAATAAAAGTAGTAACATATCAATTATACCCGATGAGGTAGATGTAAGTGCTAAAGCAGAAGAGTTCAATAATTTTTTCGCTGAAGTGGGGAAAAAAACCTTTGAAAAAACAAAAAAAGAAATAATAAATGAAATCAATAATAGTAATGGTGGTAATAATAATAATAATGATGATGGTAGTAGTAATAATAATAGAAATGTTCATAATGGTGTAAATAATAATGATGGTGGTAGTAATGGTAATGATAATAGTGATGATGGTAGTAATAATAATAATAATGTTCAAGAACATAGTGCATTCAATAGAAGTAATGATGTCTTTAACCCTACTACAGTAGATTGTAATACAGTAATCTTAGTAATAAAAAATCTGAAAGACTCTAATGCATATGGATCAGATGGAATTTGTTTTCGTTTTATTAGAGATTCATTATTTGTAATAGCTTATTATCTGACGGTAATAATCAATACTTCCATAGTTACCAATATCTACCCAGATTTATGGAAAACTCCCCATGTAATTCCTGGTTTTAAAAATGGAAATCCTGACGACGTCTCTAACTATAGACCAATCTCTTTACTACCAATTTTATCAAAGATACTTGAAAAGATTGTTGCAAATCAGTTAAGTGAGTTTCTTGAAAAAAATAAACTTATTGCAAAAAGTCAACACGGTTTCAGGCCAAAATTATCAACTGAAACTGCCTTATTGAAAATATCAGATGAAATATACAAAAATATAGATAATAAGAAAATATCATTGCTACTACTACTCGATCTTTCTAAAGCTTTTGATAGTGTACACCATACCACTCTATTAGAAAAATGCAAAAAAATGAACATTGACCCAAGCTGGTTCGAGAACTATTTAAAAAACCGCTACCAGTCAGTCAGAATAAAAGATGTAGTCTCAAGTCGCAAGAAGGTATTGTTTGGGGTCCCTCAGGGATCGATCCTAGGACCTATACTTTTTCTAATATATGTAAACGATCTAGTAAAATATTTACCTAACTGTTATGTCATTCAATATGCTGACGATACTCAAATCTTAATTGAAGGAGAAATTAATGATTTAGAAAATATTATTCGTAGAGCAGAAGAAATTTTGTATATGGCTAA
>JAXCGZ010018478.1:0-14315 GCA_037179515.1 Halocaridina rubra | reverse complement strand
CTATTTTTTTATTTTGTATATATATTGAGTTAAATGTAAAGTCTGATCCTGTGATAACATATCTTGGTTAGCAAGTGAGTTTATCAGTTAAGAAGAATATATAGCAGAAACAGGTGGGTGTCTCCTCAGACACAAATTCGAATTTTCCTTCAGGTTTGACTTTTGTTTTTGTTGCATTTTTTTTTCTTTTTCTTTTTATCCTCAAATTACCATAGTCAAATTTTTAAGTTAAGACGTGTGTTACCAGAAAAGAGATAAACTGAGTCACTAAATAGCACTTATATGGAGATATAAAAATTCTGTGTGAAGCCTAAATAAAAGTTTTTCTCTCTCTTTTTTTCTTTCTCTTCTTTCTATATTCTGTGAGAGGGAGAACATAAAAATGACGCCATCTCTGTCCCAAACCTCTCCCACCCATGGGAGAGGTTTGGGACAGGTAGGGGAGGGGTAGCCATTAGGAGACTAAAACAGAAAATCAAGGATTTAGAGGCAATGGTTATAAGCCTTGATGATAAAATTCGGAATATGGATAGAGAAATGAAAGAGAATGAAACACTCAGAGAGGATATAAGATTTTTGGAGGAAGCAAACAAAGCACAAGGGCAGGAGAGAAAGGAACTAGAAAAACGAATAAAGAAGCTGGAAGGGGAAAAGAGTCAACTAGAAACCAGAATTTCTAAACAAGAAGATAAAAACAAACAGCTGAATGACAACCTAAATGAATTAGATCATAGTTCACTGCTCTCTTCTGAGAGAGACGAGATTGCAGCTTGGAATGTCAATATTAAGGAAAACATTGAACAGTTTAGAAAAGAGTTCCAGGAGCTGAATATGGAAAATGATGCCATGATAATTTCCTTTGCTGATGCACTAAAGGGGAATGTGGCAGTAAAAGAGGCTGTAAAGGTGGTGGCACTGGAAAACATACAAACAGTTGACTATAAAGAGACAGTAATCGAAAAAATGAAAGACGTTGTGATGGAAAGGGCAAACCCACTCATCAAACAGGCACTTGATAAAGAGAAGACAGTGGTAATCTCAGGCATAAGCGAATCCCAGGAGCCAACATGGCAGGGGAGACTTGAAGAAAATAAAGCTAGGGTTGTAGACCTGATAAGAAAGCTTGGAGTAGTTTGTGGTCCTGAGGATATTGTAAACATACACCAACTAGGCAAATATTCGAGGGAAGGAAAGCCGAGACCAACAAAAGTAACCTTTGAGAGAGGGGAAACATGTAGGGAAATAATGTTGAGAAAAAAAAGTCTAAAAGACCTTCAAGAATTCAAAGAAGTGTTCATTAGACGATACAGAACACAGGAAGAGATGGGAAATATCAAAAACTTGTTGGAAGAGGCAAGAAGGTTAAATGAGGAAAGAAATGAAGAAGAGAAGAAAAACTTTAATTTCAGAGTTCTTCCAGACAAAGGGGAGATAAAGAAGATAATGACAGAAGATCAGGGGATGGGGCATCATTAAGATTGCTATACACAATTGCTGATGGATTAGCTGGTAAGGCAGTAGAATTAAAAGATAGGATTCACAACAGTAAGGCAGATATAGTAGCAATTACAGAGACTAAGTTGAGTGAGGACATAAACAGTGTCACAGTTTTTCCTACGGGCTTCAGAATATTAAGGCTCGAAAGATCTGAGAGGACTGGTGGAGGGATAGCACTGCTCATAAGTGAAAGGATTCAAGTTGAAGAAATAAACTTGGCTACAGAAAGTGAGTTCAAGGAATATCTTGTTGCTCGCATAAATACTGGGTCAGAGAGCATTATAATAACTGTTGTATATAACCCACCAAGGAACCAGAATAGGCTAGAAGTTTATGAGAAAAGTCATATAGGTACTATTGAAGTCATAAACTCAGTTGTTAACATGGCACGGGAGAGAAAATGTAGGAGTTTGATTATGGGATATTTTAATCATAAAGAGATACATATACCTTGGCTGTTTCCCCCTTTAATTGGGGGGTAGCCAACATCAAGAAAGGAAAACAAATAGGGGGATTACTTTGCTCTATGGGCAATGACGAGGGAGCTAGCGACCGTTCAGATGGCACTGCTGGAGTGCCACAGCCCATCCTCCCGGCTCTTCCACAACCTGTGTCGCTTCACATCTGCCAGCTCCTCCTACTGCCCCTACCACAGGGCTATCTCTGTAAGATGCAGCCCCGTGGTAACAGCAGATGCCCATCAGAGCCGCGTCACAATCGCTCGCCACTCATTCCTATTCCTAGCACGCTCGCTTGCTTCCCTCACATCCATCCTCCTATCATTCAGGGCTCTCCTTACTCCATCCATCCATCCAAACCTAGGTCTCCCTCTAGCATTTCTCCCATCAACTCTCGCATTCATCACCTTTTTCAGCAGCCTTTCATCATCCATCCTTTCCACATGGCCAAACCATCTCAGAACATTCATATCTACTCTGGCTGCAATTTCTCTCCTCACACCCGTTCTTGCTCTCACCACTTCATTCCTAACCCTATCCAATCGAGATACACCAATCATACTCCTCAGGCATATCATCTCAAACACATTTAGTTTCCGTCTCTCACTTACTTTCATACCCCATAACTCTGATCCATACATCACAGTTGGCACAACCACTTTCTCATACAAAACTTTCTTAACATTCATTTCCAACCCTCTATTCTTCATCACTCCTTTCAATGCATCCAACACTTTACATCCTTCATTCACTCTGTGACACACATCTGCTTCCACTCCACCATTTGCAGCTATAACCGAGCCTAAATACTTAAACTGATTAACCTCCTCAAGTGTCTCTCCATTCAACATAACATTCAATCCAGCGCCATCCTCATTTCTTGTACACCTCATAACCTTACTCTTTCCCACATTCACTCGCAGCTTCCTTCTCTCACACACCATTCCAATTTCTGACACTAACTGACACAGCTTTTCCTCTGAATCTGCCACCACCACAGTATCATCTGCAAACAGCAACTGATTCAGCTCCAACTCGTTATCATCCCCATCTACCATTCTCAAACCTCGACCACGCACTCGCTCATTCACCTCTCTTACAACTCCATCAATATACAAATTGAACAGCCATGGTGACATCACACATTCCTGTCTCAGTCCCACACTCACTGGAAACCACTCACTAACTTCATTCCCTACCCTAACACAAGCTCTACTACCCTCATACAAACTCTTCACTGCATGCAACAATTTACCATTGATTCCATATAATCTCAAAACATTTCACATAGCCTCTCTATCAACTCTATCATATGCTTTCTCCAGATCCAAAAATGCAAAATACACATCCTTACCCTTTGCTAAATATTTCTCACATAACTGCCTAACTATAAAAATCTGATCTATACAACCTCTACCTCTCCTAAAACCACTCTGCACTTCTGCGATCACATATTCTGTCTTATCCCGCGATCACATATTCTGTCTTACATAAAGAGATAGATTGGACAAATCTTGACCCACACAGTGGTGAGGACTCATTAGGGGCAAGATTCCTAGATTGCATACAAGGGAATTTCCTACACCAACATGTAATGGAACCAACGAGGGCCAGGGGTGGGGATGAGCCATCACTACTTGATCTAGTATTCACAGATAATGTGTTGGATATTGAAAAAATTGAGTATGAACCACCAATTGGAAAGAGTGACCACTGTGTGTTGTTGATGGAGTATATCATTGAAGATATTCTGCCAGAGAGTAGAGGCACTGAGGACATGAGGAGGAACTATCCAAAAGGAGATTACATAAAAATGAATGAGCTTTTTGCAGTTATTGACAGAAGAATCGTATTTTACAACAAATCTGTACAAGAAATGTATGGCATCTTTTGTGAGAAATATGGGAAGATAGTAGATTGCTGCATACCTGTCACCAAAGTAGGTGTAATTCATGCCAGAGAGAAATGGTTCGATAATGAGTGTAAAGGAGCTAAGGAGTGGAGAGACAAATGCTGGAAAAGGTATAGGAGGAGAAAAAACATAAATGCCTGGCAAACCTACAAAAGAGCAAGAAATGACTACCTAAGTAAATGGAGAAAGGCAGAGAGAGACTATGAGAGGGACTTCACCAGGATGGCTAAAGAAAATCCCAAGCTTTTCCAAAGCTTTATCAGAGGAAAACTGAAGGTAAAAGAACAGGTTTTAAGGCTAAAGAGAGCGGATGGAAGCATCGCTGAGACGGATGAAGAGATCTGCAAAGAATTGAACAAGGAGCTTCAGTCAGTATTTACAGTAGAAAATACCCCACCCCCTCAAATTGCAGAGATAGAAGCTCAAGGGCCGGT
Organism: Halocaridina rubra; assembly: GCA_037179515.1. Taxonomy (NCBI): domain Eukaryota; kingdom Metazoa; phylum Arthropoda; class Malacostraca; order Decapoda; family Atyidae; genus Halocaridina; species Halocaridina rubra. The sequence goes on along the minus strand of JAXCGZ010018478.1, from coordinate 10,014 downwards.
ATTAGAGAACATCAACCTTACAGCCACAGAGGTATGCAAAGCGCTGATGGATTTAGATGTTCATAAAGCTACAGTTTCCTGATGGCATATCCCCTCATGTACTTAAAAAATGTGCAAACTCAATATCAGTGGCACTAAGTACCATATTTAAAAAGTCACTGGAGTCAGGGGAGATTCCAAGATGCTGGAAACAAGCAAATGTGATACCTATCTTCAAAAAGGGAAGGAGAAATATGGCTCTGAACTAAAGACCAGTTTCCTTGACCAGCATAGTTTGCAAAGTTATGGAGAAACTACTAAGGAAACATATCTCTCTTCACTTGGAATCCTTCAACTTTTTGTCAGTGAGGCAACATGGCTTCAAAGAAGGTAGATCAACAGTAACAAACTTATTAGAATTTTATGATGAGGTAAGCCGAATCTTACAGGAAAGAGAGGGCTGGGCAGATTGCATATTCCTAGACTTCCAGAGAGCGTTTGACACTGTTCCACATGGGAGACTTATTAGGAAGCTGCAAGCAATGGCTAGAATAGGTGGAAATGTCTTGGAATGGATAAAAACTTACTTAGAAGGAAGGGAACAGAGGGTTAGAGTAAGACACTCAGTGTCTGAATGGAGAAGAGTTAGTAGTGGAGTTCCACAGGGTTCAGTTTTAGGGCCACTTTTGTTCCTTGTATATGTAAATGACCTACCAGAGTCTGTAAATTCATTCATGAATATGTTTGCAGATGATGCAAAGATTGTGAAGAAAGTAGAAAACGAAAACAATGGTAGAGAACTTCAGGAAGATCTAAATAGTCTGCATGAGTGGTCAGAAAAGTGGCTAATGAAATTCAATACTTCAAAATGTAAGGTAATGACAATGGGTACAAGTGCAAGAAGGCCCAAGTTTGACTACTCGGTGGCTGGAGTACAACTTCAAGAGACAGAAAATGAGAGAGATATGGGAGTAAACATACTGGCAGATTTGTCTCCAGAAATACATATAAATGGCATACTAAGGGCAGCATATGCATTCTTATCAAATGTAAGGGCAGCCTTCAGGCACATAGACGAGGAAATGTTCAGAAATATTTATGTAACCTATATGAGGCCAAAACTCGAATATGCAGCCCCCTTTTGGAATCCACACTTGAAAAAGCACATAGCTAAGCTTGAAAAAGTTCAAAGACATGCCACGAAACTGGTGCCAGAAATACGCAATCTCAGTTATGATGAGAGGCGGAGGGAATTAGACTTACCATCACTCGAAACTAGAAGATTGAGGGGGGATATGGTGACAGTCTTTAAATTCCTTCATGGTTATGATAGAGTGGATAGGGATCGATATTTTGATATGGCTGCCTCTAGAACTAGAAGTCATAGTTTGAAGCTTCGTAAGAAAACTTCTTTGCAGGATGTAAGGAAATACTTTTTCAGTGTAAGAGTAGCTGATAATTGGAATTCGCTAGAAGAGGAGGTAGTTAATGCTATCTCAATCCATAGTTTTAAGGACAGGTATGATAAGTATCACTAAGTATAAAATGGAACCGATCAGGAGACAGGAAGATACGAGCTTTGGGCTCTTTCTCGTAAACACAATTAGGTAATTACACACTTTATACATGCAAGTCTAAAGAAGTGGAACATCTTGACAGTTCATTTGGTCTTCACTTCTTTTGATGTTTTGTAGCAATAGGGGACTTTATCACTGAATTGAAAAGGCTATTAAAGGGTAAATAAAAAAGAATATACAGCTTACCAAGCCAACATCCGCCATGGTTTGCAATTCCACATCATAAGGTATTGTTTCTCCTCTGCCACCAAATTCTGAAATTCTTGGTGCCTGATCTCTGAAAAAATAAAGACACAATACAGCAGAGATATTGGTTATTTTATCTTTTCCACCCTGACAGAGTAAGTAAACACCTTTCAATGATATAAGTCTACAGACTGATTAATTTCATGCAATCACTGATGAATATGAATATTGTCTATAGTGTGATGTCCCAAAAAGCCGAAATGGTTCAACAGTGCTAAATGGAATTAAAATTGGAAAAGAAGCAACCTAACACGAATTGTGGATAGTGGCGGAGGGGTTGTAGAGTTTTCTTGTGAGGGCTGACATCAAGTGAAACACACTCAGTGAGGCAAAAATATAGATAGGCCTGTAAGGGTAGAGAAGTTTCAAGCTACAAGTGCCATTAAAAGTAATGCACAAAGGCTAATAAACAAAAAATTATATCCTTTTGTAACTGATTTATTACTTAAGTCCTCAATTCTGCTTTTGTTAGAAGGAGGCAATAAAAGAAATAATGCTGAACTAAAAGAGGCAGGAATGAATACATTAATTTTAAGCTTACACATCTGTAGTAAAGAAGGCATTCCCCTTGCCTCCTGCACCGCCACGAGCTGCAACAAACATACTCCCCTCCTCTTCAAGGCTTGCAACAATGTGACCCTTGAACTTGAAAACAGTTCCGAGAGGGACCTGATATATATTGGGAAGCAAAAATTAATGATATCTCTATGTAAACAGACAATTAGTTGTCTGCTATGCACAAAGATAATATATATATATATATATATATATATATATATATATATATATATATATATATTATATATATATATATATATATAATATATATATATATATATATATATATATATATATATATATATATATATATATATTAGTTGGCACTAGGCACAGTAACCATATTCAAAGAGTCAAAACTAAACTTTAATTATCTAAACATAATTCAAATGCAAACCGCTGAGTAAGAGTGTACATTTAAAAACACTGAATAAACAGATAAAAGCACATTCGTGAATCTTTTCTTTTGAGATAGAAACTATACTACACAAGCATGGATGAACCAATTTTCAATAGTCCTATTTTTACTGAGAGAACACACATACAGACATAACTGATGTAGAGAAAACAAGACTGCTTATGCAAAACACAGAAAGACAGATCAAAATTCTATTAACTCATCATTCAGCTAGCAGGAAAAGTGCCCACGCATAGGAAGTCACCCATAAAAATAGCAAATAATAAGACACAATCTTGCACACAAGGACTCAATATATGTATATCAATCTGTCTGGCTTATTAAATGTAAAGTGTACCTTAAGTGCTGCAAACTAAAATCCAAAAGGTAATGAATTTCGGAGAGGATAAAGTAGGTTAAAGCCCTTTTCACCTATCTTCTTCATCTTTCCTTGAACTTTTTTTACATCAAAAGATGAGTGAAATTCCTTGCCTTATTTGCTCATCATAAGTGTTAACATTCAAAGTACATAGGCTTTTTATCAGTGACTTAAAGCTCTGTTAAGCTGCAAGAATTTCTAAAATATAATTTTTACTAATAATTTGTCAAACAAGATATAAATATGGCAAAATTGTAACCTCTTGAGGTTGCCATGTATAAGTTCATTCATTTGATTACAGGAACTATAATACAATGCCATGATGGGAGGTTATACCACCCACAAGTTCGAGAGCCGGTTTTGATAAGGAAAGCACATTAAGAGTACAAAAAATTATATCTCTAAAGATAGTGCATCATGAGGTGTAGTGGTTAGGTACCATATGACAAAAAAAACTATGAAGTTGAATTTATAAACTCAATCATATCTCCCATCATCAAACACCCGAGTAAGAAATTCCATAGAAAACGGTGGGAAAAAATCAGCTATATTTGCTTCTTCACTTTTTAATTAGCCATTTACCTCCCCATTCTTGGCACAAGAAGACAGACTTTGCAGATAATGTGGTAATAAATCCAACTTCAAGTTATCATCACATATATAAGAATTACTTTACATATGCCTAAAATGGCTACAATCCTCAAGTTTTTATAAAAGGAGACAGCAGTGCACACTTCTATGTTTCAAGTTGCACTCAAACTTCTCTGAAATCAGATTTATTTGTGCTTTTAATAGTACTGGAACAATTAATGTCTTAAAATCTCACCCACAATGAGCACAAAAATATTCAACAATTCTACATAGTGTGCGATGGTAAGGATTATATCTAACACAAACAAATAAACTTTCAAAGTGTTATCAAAGTGTTCATGAAAATATCAAATACAATGTAGAACAGTATGGACTACTTACAAATAAATTATTTTCAATTTCATCAGTGTCAATGAAAATACCAAAACACTGGAATTGTATGGAATACGTGATTATATACAGTTTTAGTCTCACGAGTATGTGCACAAAAATATCAAAACACAGTGGTATGGATAGAGTATAACCCCTATCATGAGGAACAAATTTACGAATAACAGTTAGACTCAAGATAGGCAGTGCTCCTCTTCCCGACTTGTTCATTTCTGTCCTTGTCACGGAGGATATAGCATCAAAACAGCAATTTAATACTCTATAACTTACCTCAATTATCTTATCTGGTGCACTTGCTCCATGACAATCTTTATTGCTCCCTTTTTCTCCAGATTCTCCACGGGCTACAGCTGGAATGTGTTCTAGGCTTCTCATACCACCTTTTGCCTGTATACAACACCAATGATACTCATTATTACAGTATCAAGAAAAGGGTATGTTGCCTAATCACCTTGCTGATTAAACGATATAACATTTTAAGAATTTTATACTGATAATTACTTAAAATATACCAAGACGTATTTCATAAACTTACAAGAAAATGTAAAAGTAGCATTAGTTTTAATCATTCCTGTCAAAAGAGAGGCTGTAACAAACTTAAATCTATGCACTGACATTCTTCCAGTGGTTCTCTCAAAGCCAAACACAGGACACTCTGATTATTAAAATAAAGACACCAAGATCATTAACAGAAATAGATTGAACTTTTATAGGATCAATTTTCACTTGTGATTTACATTTACATGACTTAGAAAATTTGAGAATGAAGTACAGTATAAGAATATAAAAATGGCTAATTCAGTAAATTATGAACATGATTTGAAGCCTCTCCAATAGGCTCAAGAGTTCCTAAATCTAGTTACTTTTTCATTCTTCTTTACATGATCAATCAATCAGAGAATAATAACAATGCTTTAGAAATCTGCTAAACGTAATGGAAAGTGATAAAAGTGAAACCCACAATTCAACAAAGATTATAAATGCTGACCCTACGTGATACGAAGTGACTCTTTGAATTCTGTAAAAAGCAGTCTGCTCCACTGGATTATTTTTTTCATAAATGATCCAGTTTTATGTCACGGACTCACTTTTCTATTACGGGTTAGGAAAGTGCCTCCTTTCAAAGGACTTTGGTTTGGCAGTGTATCTGTTACCCTGAGTGAATGGCTTTTCTAACCTCAGATTACATTTTCCATAAATATAGTGCATAAAAAGCAGTGTTATTACTCCACTGAATTGAAACTATATTTTTTTGAGGCAACATTGTTATGAATGGTTTATAAACTTTCCAAGGCATAAACAAGGCTTTACTGTACTTAGTTGTGAATAGTTCATAAACCTACAAAGGCATAAACGAAGCTTTACCTTGAACACTACATGACCTCCATTCCCTCCATCACCTCCATCCGGTCCAGCCTGTTCTTTCCTAAATATGCTAAGAAAAGATATGCAGCCGTCCCCACCCTCACCCCCAATGGCTCTTACGTGCCGATAGTCAACGATGTGGCGAACCTTGCAGAAATGACAGAGACAATTATTATATCTGATGGTTTATTTAACCAGAGGTTAAGGCCACAAAGTACTGTACATAACTACAGTCTTTTACAGATATAAATTACACATATAAAATTTCAATTATTTTTCTAATAGAGCTTTGAGTTTGCATATCATGTATAACCAACTTTAGGACATAAAAATTATTAATAAAGGTATTTGTAGAGCAAAGTATGAGTATACAATCACAAGAATTATAATAACTTTTTTGTTTTTTAGCAAAAGAGTGGCCACAATTAAGCAAATAAAAGGCCAATATGGTTCCATCATGCCTTGTTCATCACTATCCCTTCCTTAAGCTCTAATGTGGAAAGAAAAATTGCCTGGGAATAAGGGATTGCCAGCCCTTTGCTCCCTTATCTCTCTTAGGCAGCTTTAACGATACACAGGGAATGTGAAAACATAATATTTTTGTCACTCTCACACCTCGGAAAATTTATTCTAATATTTAAGTAGCTAACGTACAAATATTTCAAAATCTTATGAAATACTTTACCTCCTTCCCCTTAGACTTGCTTTTGCTTTTCTTAATAGGCACATATTTGTCTTCAAGATGTTCCGGATGATCTTTGATACTCTTAAGGAATTGCTTGGCCATATCCTTCCATGCATTTGAATGTGTCTCGACATTTCTATGATTCACAGAATCTAGGCTACAATCTGACATTACGGAAGATGTCGCAGAAAAGTGATACTGAGTTTGTGACAGTCTTAATTTTCTCAAGTGTACCGATCTGCACGGCCTATTCATGATAAACAGCAAGGCCCGTTTAGTATTCATATTCATGTGAGCACAAAGACAGAAATGAAAAATAAAACTGGGGAATCAATCCCATAGCCCATCCTCAAAGTTTCTTTGGCAAAACACTGATGAAAATAGCCTGAAAAGAAGAATGGCAAATCTCTTAATTATTAATGTACATTTTCTTATCTGTAGACACCTATAATTTATACTGTTTCAGCATTCTACTGAAGTATATTCAGGCAAAATACTACAGCACTAAAATTAAGAAATATAACTTAGCTAAGCAGTTCAATATCTGCTGACTTTGCTCCTCACAAAATACAGGTACATGTATGTGTAAAGATAGAAAAAATAAAACAACAAAGTTTCACAATTGATTTCAGCATGTCCACAAATCTTTTGTGCTGAATCAAAATTTATTCACCAAACTTAGCAACTGATCTATAGTCATTGTCATATAGTGTATACCTACATTACACTAAATCTTAAACTGATATGTGAATGTAGCAAGAAACAAGCTCTCAAAAAGTAGGAAAAATAGATCATTGAGAATTGGCGATGTTGGGGATAACATATTATGTAATGGATGCCAAGAGAATATACACGAAATATACTGTATTAAGTATGCAACAGCAAATCAACAGTTTCATGCCAGTTACCAATATTGGATTCCCTTAAGCATTATTGCTAAAAAAAGGAGTTTTATAAAAAGTTATGAACTTTAAAACTACAGTAAGAACTAAGAACATAAGCTTCTATAGTCATACAATAATAGCTTGCAATAACAACTACTTGAGTTAAGAGCCAATAATGGAAGAATGTGGGGGTCAAATAGTTCTTCAAGGGATTTTCCTTATCCTGAAAGATATATCCAAAATTTTGAAATTATCTACGTATATGCAATATCCTTTAAAGGATTGTATTAAATCAGTGTTTCATGCCCCCACACACGATATTACCTTATGCAACAAAAACACAGCATAAGTGATGACATAAGATTTAAGATGCATATTCTGGAAATATTAAGTATAGTAATTTAAGCATTGTTGCTTTAGCTATTATACAGCCAATTATAATGCATAAAATAGAATGAGAGAGGTAAAATCTAATTATGCCTTTACTAACAACAGCCGAGTGCCAAACGGGAAATAATGGCATATAAATGATACCTCTTGCTGGTTATAAGAATGTAATAGTTATGAAGATACCTAATGGGGCATAGAGATAGGTATGAATATCTAATACATAATCAGTTAAGATTCATTTTATACACCCCTTCATAATTTGGATTTTTTTTCTGATAAGTGTTGCTGTGTTTAGAATAAATTTGATCATTGTTTTTGTAGGAAATCACTAGTTTTTGTGTTAGGGCTTATATTGGTGGGCAGCGGTGAGCATTTAACCTAACATAACCTGATCAAACCTAACCCAACTCACCTTACCTACTGATATTTGAAGCCTTACGAACCTAAACAGCGCATCACATTTCAGGTAAAGGTGGTAATCCTGGATTCTCGAGTAGACCATGGAAGGGGAGCATAAAATGAGCCTTAACTACATAATCTTTTAGGAAAATCCTTAAAGAACCCATTTAGAATATACACACTGGATGTTAGGCAGAATTCAAGAACTACACTTAACAGCTTGTCAGGAAAAAGTCGAGAACAGTACACTAATGACATGATTAGTGTGGGTACATAACATTTACCCCCATCTGAATTTGCAAACTGCAACAAAATCAGTAAATATGGGAATTCATCAAAAGTTTTTAAAGGAATTTAAAATACATGGGTTTTAACTATATATTTTTCAATCAAAACTATATAATATTAATTATTAATTTAATCTATTTTGACAGCCAACTGAATACTATACCCATTGACTCTTAAGTACTGCAGGTACGCGTTTGATACCACAAAATGACCAAAATTTAAAAAAAAGTATCACCACCAACACCCTGCATGGGTCACAAAAAAAAAAAATAAAGAAAAAAAAAAATAAAAATATATATATATATATATATATATATATATATATATATATATATATATATATATATATATATATATATATATTACAAGCGAAAAAGCAAAAGCAAAACATATTTACTCCTTCCACTTCTGCTAACACATCAACAATCAGCTGATTCCGATCCCTGTCCTAAAGAAGAAGAAAATAGATCTGACAGCCTTTACATGCTTATCCCCAGTAGAATTTTGTCCTTACTTAGTGAGAGAGACTGTTAAAACTAGCTACTTCACATAATAATGGGATTAAGCAGGAAAAAAAAAACTAGAAAAAGAATAATTGTTGAGAATGAGTTCCATTGAAGATTTTTTTGCTCTATTCAAGACCAGCATAATTTTTTTTTCTCGCGTGTACTCACTGATGGCAAAATAACATATCTCCCTCCCAGTATGTTTGACATACGAATTTTATGAGGCATTGTTCATAGTTTAGGGAGAATACAAGAAAATGGTGAAAAATATTCTCTGTCTCTTTATATGACAGAGCTCATTTTAGTCTTTTCTTTTTCCAGCTCTCTCTCTCTCTCTCTCTCTCTCTCTCTCTCTCTCTCTCTCTCTCTCTCTCTCTCTCTCTCTATATATATATATATATATATATATATATATATATATATATATATATATATATATATATATATATATATATATATATATATATATATATATATATATATATATATATATATATATATATATATATATATATATATATATATATATATATATATATATATATATATATATATATATATATATATATATATATATATATATTATATATATATATATATATATATATATATATATATATATCAAATAAGCACATTACATATGTGAAAACATGAATCATTTTTTACCCCGACCAGGACTCGAACCTAGGACTTATGATTACTAAGTCAAGGCGCTACCACTACACCACAGAAGGTGAAAAGGATTCCAACCTTATAGCTTATATCTGCTATACTTAGGAATGAACGCATTCTAACTGAATGCCACTATGTTCATATTACAGATTCCCCAACCTCACTCGTGGCTTCATTTTTAGCATTTAATTCAATTCCCAATCTCATTCGGGCCATGAAATTATCAAACCTTCTGTGGTGTAGTGGTAGCGCCTTGACTTAGTAATCATAAGTCCTAGGTTCGAGTCCCGGTCGGGGTAGAAAATGATTCATGTTTTCACATATGTAATGTGCTTATTTGATTATTTCATGGCCCGAATGAGATTGGGAATTGAATTAAATGCTAAAAATGAAGCCACGAGTGAGGTTGGGGAATCTGTAATATGAACATAGTGGCATTCAGTTAGAATGCGTTCATTCCTAAGTATAGCAGATATAAGCTATAAGGTTGGATTCCTTTTAACCTTCTGTGGTGTAGTGGTAGCGCCTTGACTTAGTAATCATAAGTCCTAGGTTCGAGTCCCGGTCGGGGTAAAAAAATGATTCATATATATATATATATATATATATATATATATATATATATATATATATATATATATATATATATATATATATATATATATATATATATATATATATATATCTTATTAGTTTATCGAGCTGACT
>JAXCGZ010018477.1:5000-14356 GCA_037179515.1 Halocaridina rubra | reverse complement strand
ATATATATATATATATATATATATATATATATATATATATATATATATATATATATATATATATATATATATATATATATATATATATATATATATATATATATATATATATATATATATATATATATATATATATATATATATATATATATATATATATATATATATATATATATATATATATATATATATATATATATATATATATATATATATATATATATATATATATATATATATATATATATATATGTTAGTCCTCTCTTTTATCTTATCATTAAAGCATCGACATGACTCATAAATGAACTGTGTGATTACCTAATTGTGATTACCTAATTGTGTTTGCGGGAAAGAGCCCAAAGCTCGTATCTTCCCGTCTCCTGATCGGTTCCATTTTCTACTTAGTGAAGAACCCGGTAAGATTTGGTAGAAGTAAATGGTAGCTTGTAAGTCAGTAATGTAAAAGTAGTGTAATTTATTTCTTCACCATGGCTATAAATAGATACCTCCCATACTATTCCATTAGTGATGATGAACTAATAAGGCTAACAAACAACGACAAAGTACTTCCCAATTATTTATGTATCAATGAGCTTGATAAGATGGTATTTAACCCACTTGATCTTGAAAATGAAATAGATTTGTATTTGAATAATATGAGAAGCGCAACCAACACCTTTTCAATTTATATATACTTAAATGAACTGTATTCAAATTTAAATAAATCTAATGCATTTTCGCTTTTGTGCATGAACATTAGAAGTCTTGCAAATAATCTTCAAATATTTGTTGATCAATGTTTAACAGAAAATAATGAATGTGATGTAATGGGTTTTTCGGAGACTTGGCTGGATAATGATATTGAATCATTGTATAATATAACGGGGTACAATATGTTCACTCAGAACAGAGACAGGACAGGTGGAGGTGTATGTATGTATGTAGCTAATAAGTATACCTCGAGTGTTATAAAGGAGTGCAGTATGATGGAACGATTCATTGAATGTGTTAGTGTACAGGTACATAACGGTAAGGAAAATTGTTTCTTTGCATCTGTATATAGACCACCAAAGGGGAACATGCCTGAATTCCTTGAAGCTTTACTGAAAGTATTTGATTTTGCAGCAAGAAAAAAGTACAAAACTATATATTTATTCGGTGATTGGAACTTAGATTTGTTTAAAATACATGATCAAAGAGTAACTAATTTTATAAACTTAATGTTTTCACGTGGCTGCTTTCCAATAACTACTAAACCTACGAGAGTAACTGAAAATAGTGCATCTTTAATCGATCATATACTGGACCACATATCTTGAAGACAACATAAGTAATTACATAGCGTACACCGACATAACAGATCATTTTGCAGTATACTCCCAGTTTAATAAAGAAGAACATAAATTTGATGCATATGTATAAAAAAGACATTACTCTGATGATAACATAGCTAAATTTACTAGAGATATATCACATGAAAAATTTCAACATATCATAGACCTACATAATGCAAATGAAGCTTTTAATAAATTTCACTGTACATTTAGAGATAAATTTCTAGACTGCTTTTCTCTAAGAAAATCGACTTTAAATAATAAAAACAACAGATGTCCACACATAACTGCAGGATTAAAAAATAGTATCAAAGAAAAACACCGATTAGAAAGGCTTGCATCAAAATGGTCTTGGCTTTTGGAACCAGATATAAAGCTTACAGGACCAAACTAGTAACACTACTTCGAGCTGCAAAAAATAGATACTTTCAGGAAAAGCTTAAGAAGGAACAAGGATACAGCAAGTCCACCTGGAATACAATAAACAGCCTAATGGGACGAAAACAAATTAATCATTCAAAGGAAATCAAATTAAAAAATGATAATGACCACACTGCTAATATCTTTAATAATCATTTCTTAACTATAGCACAACCAACACAGGAACAACAAAATGTGCAATAAAACTCTCACCGACAGTTTCTTAATAATCCACCAGACTTTTCGTTTTACTTGTATCCTGTAACAAGGGAGGAAGTCACTAAGTATATAAAAACCTTAAAACCAAATACAGCGTCGGGATATGATGAAATTCCATCAAAACTACTCCAGGTCACTGCCCATTACATAGGTACCCCACATACCCACATAATCAATCCATGTTTTCAGCGAGGATGTTTTCCAGACAAACTAAAAAGTGCTAAAGTAATACCCATATTTAAGTGAGGCACTGTGGATGATGAAAATAATTATAGACCTATATCAATCTTACCGTCCTTAAGTAAAGTGTGTGAAAAAGCGATTGTTCACAGGCTTATAGAATTCCTTGAAAAGTTCAACCTATTATCTGAAAATCAATATGGATTCCATGATAATAAGACCACTGAAAAAGCAACAATGAACTCTACAAGTGATGTTTATGAAAATTTGGAAAATAAAAACTTTGTTGCAGGGGTTTTCCTAGGCTTGTCCAAAGCATTTGACTCATTAGACCATATTATACTAATAGAAAAACTAACTTGTGTGTGTATTAGGGGAACACCATTACAGTTACTTAAGAGCTACTTGAAAAATAGAAAACAAGCCGTATATTGTAATGGGAAAGCATCTTTGTTGTAAACTATTGAGAGGGGAGTACCACAGGGATCAATACTGGGCCCATTGTTATTTTTAGTTTGTATAAATGATACTTCCAATGCCAGTAATAAATTCAGATATGTTCTTTATGCAGATGACACCAACCTTCTCTTGCATGATAATAACCTTGACCACCTGAATTCTGTTTTAAATAGTGAACTAGAAAAAATTAACAACTGGGTCTCTGTCAGTAAATTAAAGCTAAATGTTTCCAAAACTGACTATATCTTATTTCAAAACAGATCTGTAGTACACAATATTGGTCAAGTTAATATGAATGAGTATCAAGTTAAAAGAGTTGCTTGTAAGAAATTTTTGGGAGTAATTATTGATGAAAATTTAAGTTGGAAATATCATATTCAATCTGTCTGCGCAAAACTGTCCAAGACGTGTGGAATTTTGTATAAAATTCGCCATATCCTAACAAATGAGGCCTTAAAAAGCATATACTATTCCCTTCGTTATCCTCATATTATATACTGTTTGTTCATCTGGGGTTGTACTTGGACGTCAATTGTAAGGAATGTATTTGTAGCTCAGAAAAGACTGATCAGAACTATTACAAATAGTGGAAAATATGACTCAACTACCTCTTTATTCAAGGAGCTAAACTTGATTAAATTTAATTACTTGATGCAATATTTCTGTCTTATTATTATACATAGTGATGTTAATGATAACAGAAAATTATTTAGATTTATTCAACACAACCATGGAACCAGAGGAAACAATATAAATTTGATATGTCCACATCCGAGAACAACCTTGTACAAATTTTCTATTAACTGTTTAGGCCCAAAATGTTGGAATGCATTACCAGAAGATTTAAAAACAATAACTGGCACAACTTTATTTAAAAAGAAACTCAAACAGCATTTATTTATTAGGCAAAATCAAGCAGCTGTTGATTAATAATTGATACAGTATTGGTGCATCATTATGTCCAGGTTAAGGTCTGGCTACTATTTTGCTTTATTACAAGATAAGTATTAGATTGCTATATTGGAGCTTTTGTTAAATATTGCCGTAATACTTTAAATTATGTGAAATGTATATTAAACTGCCTGCCAAGGAGCTCTTGCTCAGCAGGCTAGTGCCTCTGCATATAATGTACATATTTATTCCTGCATGTATACTAAATATTTACCAATAAAATCTATGACTCTATGACTATGTCCTTAAAACTATGGATTGAGATAGCATTAACTACCTCCTCGCTTAGCGAATTCCAATTGTCAACTACTCTTACACTGAAAAAGTATTTCTTTACATCCTGCAAAGAAGTTTTCTTACGAAGCTTCAAACTATGACCTCTAGTTCTAGAGCCAGCCATATCAAAATATCGATACCTATCCACTCTATCATAACCATGAAGGAATTTAAAGACTGTCACCATATTCCCCTCAATCTTCTAGCTTCGAGTAATGGTAAGTCTAATTCCCTCAGCCTCTCATCATAACTGATATTACGCATTTCTGGCACCAGTTTCGTGGCATGTCTTTGAACTTTTTCAAGCTTAGCCATGTGCTTTTTCAAGTGCGGATTCCAAAAGGGGGCTGCATATTCGAGTTTTGGCCTCACATAGGTTACATAAATATTTCTGAATATTTCCTCGTCCTTGTGATTGAAGGCTACCCTTAGATTTGATAAGAATGCATATGCTGCCCTTACTATGCCATTTATGTGTATTTCTGGAGACAAATCTACCAGTATGTTTACTCCTAGATCTCTCTCATTTTCTGTCTCTTGAAGTTGTACTCCAGCCACCGAGTAGTCAAGCTTGGGCCTTCTTGCATTTGTACCCATTCTCATTACTTTACATTTTGAAGTATTGAATTTCATTAGCCACTTTTCTGACCACTCATGCAGACTATTTAGATCTCCCTGAAGTTCTCTACCATTGTTTTCGTTTCCTACTTTCTTCACAATCTTTGCATCATCTGCAAACATATTCATGAATGAATTTACAGAATCTGGTAGGTCATTTTCATATACAAGGAACAAAAGTTGCACTAAAACTGAAGCCTGTGGAACTCCACTACTAACTCTTCTCCATTCAGACACTGTCTTACTCTAACCCTCTGTTCCCTTCCTTCTAAGTAAGTTTCTATCCATTCCAAGACATTTCCACCTATTCTAGCCATTGCCTGCAGCTTCCTAATAAGTCTCCCATGTCCACCTATTCTAGCCATTGCTTGCAGCTTTCTAATAAGTCTCCCATGTGGAACCGTGTCAAATGCTTTCTGGAAGACTAAGAATATGCAATCTGCCCAGCACTCTCTTTCCTGTAAGATTCGGCTTACCTCATCATAAAATTCTAATAAGTTTGTTACTGTTGATCTACCTTCTCTGAAGCCATGTTGCCTCACTGACAAAAAATTGGATTCCAAGTGGAGAGATATGTTTCCTTAATAGTTTCTCCATAACTTTGCAAACTATGCTGGTCAAGGAAACTGGTCTATAGTTCAGAGCCGTATCCCTCCTTCCCTTTTTGAAGATAGGCATCACGTTTGCTTGTTTCCAGCATCTTGGAATCTCCCCTGACTCCAATGACTTTTTAAATATGATACTTAGTGCCACTGATATTGAG
This sequence comes from Halocaridina rubra, assembly GCA_037179515.1. Lineage (NCBI taxonomy): Eukaryota > Metazoa > Arthropoda > Malacostraca > Decapoda > Atyidae > Halocaridina > Halocaridina rubra. The sequence continues at coordinate 9,136 of JAXCGZ010018477.1, read as the reverse complement.
TTTGCTCATTTTTTAAGTACATGAGGGAATATGTCATTAGGAACTGTAGCTTTATGAACATCTAACTCCATCAGCGCTTTGCATACCTCTGTGGCTGTAAGGTTGATTTTCTCTAATACCGGCCCTTGAGCTTCTGTCTCTGCAATCTAAGGGGGTGAGGTATTTTCTACTGTAAATACTGACTGAAACTCCTTGGTCAGTTCTTTGCAGATCTCTTCATCCGTCTCAGTGATGCTTCCATCCGCTCTCTTTAGCCTTAAAACTGTTCTTTTACCTTCAGTTTTCCTCTGATAAAGCTGTGGAAAAGCTTGGGATTTTCTTTAGCCTTCCTGTTGATGTCCCTCTCATAGTCTCCCTTTGCCTCTCTTCTTTTACTTCGGTAGTCATTTCTTACTTTTTTGTAGGTTTGCCAGGCATTTATGTTTTTTCTCCTCCTATACCTTTTCCAGCATTTGTCTCTCTACTCCTTAGCTCTTTTACACTCATTATCGAACCATTTCTCTCTGGCATGAATTACACCTACTTTGGTGACAGGTTTGCAGCAATCTACTATCTTCCCATATTTCTCACAAAAGATGTCATACATTTCTTGCACAGATTTGTTGTAAAATAAGGTTCTCCAGTCAAAAACTGCAAAAAGCTCATTCATTTTGATGTAATCTCCTTTTGGATAAGTTCCTCCTCATGTCCTTAGTGCCTCTACTCTCAGGCAGAATATCTTCAATGATATACTCCATCAACAACACACAGTGGTCACTCATTCCAATTGGTGGTTCATACTCAATTGTTTTAATATCCAACATATTATCTGTGAATACTAGATCAAGTAGTGATGGCTCATCCCCACCCCTGGTCCTCGTTGGTTCCATTACATGTTGGTGTAGGATATTCCCTTTTACGCAATCTAGGAATCTTGCCCCGAATAAGTCCTCACCACTGTGTGGGTCAAGATTTATCCAATACTATCACTTTATGATTAAAATCTCCCATAATCAAAATCCTACATTTTCTCTTCCGTGCCATGTTAACAACTGAGTTTATGACTTCAATAGTACCTATATGACTTTCCTCATAAACTTCAAGCCTATTCTGGTTCCTTGGTTATATTCAACAGTTATTATAATGCTCTCTGACTCAGTATTTATGCGAGCAACAGAAAATTCCTTGAACTCATTTTCTATGGCCAAGTTTACTTCTTCAATCTGAATCCTTTCACTTATGAGCAGTGCTATCCCTCCACCAGTCCTCTCATATCTTTCAACCCTTAATATTCTGAAGCCCTTAGGAAAAATTGTGACACTGTTTATGTCCTCACTCAAGTTAGTCTCTGTAATTGCAACTATATCTGCCTTACTGTTGTGAAGCCTATCTTTTAATTCTACTACCTTACCAGCTAATCCATCAGCATTTGTGTATAACAATCTTAATGAGGCCCCATCCCCTGATCTTCTGTCATTATCTTCTTTATCTCCCCTTTGTCTGGAAGAACTCTGAAACGAATTTTCTTTTCTTTTCTTCATTTCTTTCCTCATTTAACCTCCCTGCCTCTTGCAACAAGTTTTTTTTATCTTTCCCATCTCTTCCTGTGTTCTGTATCGTCTAATGAACACTTCTTTGAATTCATGAAGGTCTTTTAGACTTTTTTTCTCAACAATATTTCCCTACATGTTTCCCCTCTCTCAAAGGTTACTTTTGTTGGTCTCCGCTTTCCTTCCCTAGAATATTTGCCTAGTTGGTGAATGTTTACAATATCCCCAGGACCACAAACTACTCCAAGCTTTCTTATCAGGTCTACAACCCTAGCTTTGTTTTCTTCAAGTCTCCCCAGCCATGTTGACTCCTGGGATTCGCTTATGCCTGAGATTACCACTGTCTTCTCTTTATCAAGTGCCTGTTCAATCAGTGGATTTGCCCTTTCCATCACAACGTCTTTCATTTTTTCTATTACAGTCTCTTTATAGTCAACTGTTTATATGTTTTCCAGTGCCACCACCTTTACAGCCTCTTTTACTGCCACATTCCCCTTTAGTGCATCAGCAAAGGAAGTTTTCATGGCATCATGTTCCATTTTCAGCTCTTGGAACTCTTTTCTAAACTGTTCAATGTTTTCCTTAATCTGGATATTCCAAGCTTCAGTGGTGTGTGTGTGTGTGTGTGTGTGTGTGTGTGTGTGTGTGTGTGTTTGTGTGTGTGTGTGTGTGTGTGCGTGTGTGTATGTGTGTGTTTGTGTGTGTGTGAGTGTGTGTGTATGTCTGTGTATGTGTGTGTATGTGTGAGTGTGTGTGTGTGTGTGTGTGTGTGTGTGTGTGTGTGTGTGTGTGTGTGTGTGTGTGTGTGTGTGTGTGTGTGTGTGTGTGTGTGTGCGTCATTGTCTGTGTTCTATTTGAAAAGTTCTGTGACTGCGGTTTCCTTTCCAGTATTCATACTCTACGGCTTTGCATTAAGAGATAAAATACTGTATATATAGGTGCATTTGCATCTGAAGAAGAAGAAGAAGAAGAAGAAGAAGAAGAAGAAGAAGAAGAAGAAGAAGAAGAAGAAGAAGAAGAAGAAGAAGAAGAAGAAGAAGAAGAAGAAGAAGAAGAAGAAGTCAGGGCAATAAGGAAAACAAATATTGATAGATCCATCAGTCTCGAGTTCCAGTTCTGCCATAAAGGAAAAATGTGTTTGAGACCCTTTTATTTATATTTGTATTAGAGAGAGAGAGAGAGAGAGAGAGAGAGAGAGAGAGAGAGAGAGAGAGAGAGAGAGAGAGAGAGAGAGAGAGAGAGAGAGAGAGAGAGAGAGAGAGAGAGAGAGAGAGAGAGAGAGAGAGAGAGAGAGAGGTCTAACAAGGAGAATAACATAATTAAATGAGACTATTTTGTGTGTATCTCCCTGTCTCGCAGTGTAGCAAAACTAACAACTACATTGGCTATGAAGACTTTATTTTTAACGTTCTATGTCACTATCATTCCCCATTTGGAAGTTGAGAGAAGTGGATTGAATCCGGATAGATGTCCTTCCTATCACCCTGTAGTTAACTGGAAGATGGGTTCAACACCACATGAGTTGAGCAGTCTACCAGTCACGCTGCAGTGACTCCCGGCAATGATGACAAAAGAACAGCGAAAAACAACAACAACGACTACACAAAAATAAAGAAAATAATTATGCGCGTTGTAAATACTACACAGCTTATATCTGCTCTAATGGGAATGAATGCATTCTATCTGAATGCCTTTCCGTTTTCGCATTTAATTCCACTCCCAATCTCTCCCGAGACCAACAATAATCAAATAAGCACATTTCCATATGCGAAAAAATGAATGATTTTTACCCCGACCAGCACTTGAACCTAGGACTTATAATTATTAAGCCAAGGCGCTACCAACTACACCACAGAAGGTTGGGGGAAAATGTAATGTGAATATAGTGGCATTCAAATAGAATGCGTTCATTCCTAGAATAGCAGATATAAGCTGTAAGGTCTGCTTCCCTTTTAGACCTTCTGTGGCGTAGTTGGAAGCGCCTTGGCTTAGTAATCATAAGCCCTAGGTTCAAGTACCGGATGGGGTAAAAATTATTCATATATATATATATATATATATATATATATATATATATATATATATATATATATATATATATATATATATATATATATATATATATCCAAATAGCACATTACATATGTGAAAACATGAATCATTCTTTTGCCCCGACAGGGATTCGAACCTAGGACTTATGATTACTAAGTCAAGGCGCTACCACTACACCACAGAAGGTTAAAAGGAATCCAACCTTATAGCTTATATCTGCTATACTTAGGAATGAACGCATTCTAACTGAATGCCACTATGTTCATATTACAGATTCCCCAACCTCACTCGTGGCTTCATTTTAGCATTTAATTCAATTCCCAATCTCATTCAGGCCATGAAATAACCAAATAGCACATTACATATGTGAAAACATGAATCATTCTTTTGCCCCGACCGGGACTCGAACCTAGGACTTATGATTACTAAGTCAAGGCGCTACCACTACACCACAGAAGGTTAAAAGGAATTCAACCTTATAGCTTATATCTGCTATGCATAGGAATGAACGCATTCTAACTGAATGCCACTATGTTCATATTACAGATTCCCCAA
>JAXCGZ010018476.1:12500-14405 GCA_037179515.1 Halocaridina rubra | reverse complement strand
GTGGGTATTTGTTTTTGTATATATATATATATATATATATATATATATATATATATATATATATATATATATATATATATATATATATATATATATATATATATATATATATATGTATATATATATATATATATATATATATATATATATATATATATATATATATATATATATATATATATATATATATATATATATATATGTATATATATATATATATATATATATATATCTATATATATATATATATATATATATATATATATATATATATATATATATATATATATATATATATATATATATATATATATATATATATATATATGTATATATATATATATATATATATATATATATATATATATATATATATATATATATATATATATATATATATATATATATATATATATATATATATATATATATATATATATATATATATATATATATATATATATAATATATATATATACATACATACATACATATATATATATATATATATATATATATATATATATATATATATATATATATATATATATATATATATATATATATATATATATATATATATATATATATATATATATATATATATATATATATATATATGCTTCGTTTCCTTAAATAGTCATTCATCATATTCTTGATAGATAGATACTTATCTTACTTAAAAAGAATGATTTTTACTTAAAATGGTGAGTAAGCACCATAAGGAAATTAATATATAGTGGCTTAAACAATTTTTGAGAAATACCTTTTTCCCAATAGTTATCCACGATTTTCTTTCAGGTCCGATAATTTTTGGTATATTCGAATTAAGTGATGTAATATTTTCGTTAATCTTATTTAAAACCTTAAAATGCTAATAAATTGACACATTATTTTTATTTTTACATGACTTTCCTTTGTTATCAGAACTGATGCATTTCATAATCTTAATCCATTAAAACTGCTGTATTTAAGTGAACTTTATTTTATTTGAAAAATTGGCTTTACTATTTCCATATCTGTAGAAATTTATGATAAGGCTTTCTTCATTTATTTACTTTAAACAAAAACATTATATATGAATTTTACTTCATGTCATTTTTATATGAAATTGAATATTAACGAAATGGTTCACCTACAAATCCATCCAGAGGGCATTTATTGTCACATTTATGCAGCATTATTGAATGCTTTGATCAATATCCCTTTGCTGTAGTAAACAAAATATGTCAATGGACGTCAAACTAAGTAATTATGTGGCGTATCACTTGATTGGACTAGAGATTTCCAGATATCCTCTAATTACTAATGATTTTGTACAATTACACTCAGGGTTTGAGAAAGTTTTTATCTCCTTTAGAAATAAGTTTTAAAGTGTACATAGATAGTTGCCATCGATTTTTTTATGGTAAATATGAGAGAATGGGTGTATAGTGAAAATTTGAATTTTCTCTAATATATGACCACATAAGGTAGTCCTGCCCATGGCATTTGTTGGCCCACTTACTCTGTGAGTGACCTAAGTAGTATTTTTTTTATGAGTGTGACACCGGGACAGACAGAAACTACCCTTCTCAACAAAGTCCCGGGCACGAGAAAACACTGAGACGAAGGAAGAGAAAAAGTTTAAGGACAAGGCAGAGATTTGGTAATGTCACACAAAAGAAAACGACAGACAGAAAGAAACAGTCAAGGTACAGAGGACCCAGAGATATGGAGGACTAGGCTCTGAGATGACGATAGATCTGCTTTTTTAAGGATGATAGGTCATAAGAGTTAGGAAAGGCAGAAGGAGGAAGAGAGTTCCAGAGTCTGAATGTAGATGGGAAGAAGCAGTTGCTGCACCGACCAATCCGCGAGATACAAATCTCCACACAGTACCTGTGAGATGAGGCCGCTTGACGA
>JAXCGZ010018476.1:5000-7500 GCA_037179515.1 Halocaridina rubra | reverse complement strand
GACCAGGACTTGAACCTAGGACTTATAATTACTAAGTCAAGGCTCTACCAACTACACCACAGAAGCTTAAAAGGAATCCAACTGTATAGCTAATATCTGCTAAACTTAGGAATGAACGCATTCTATCTGAATGCCACAGTGTTCATATTACAGATTCCAAAACCTCATTCGTGGCTTCATTTTGGCATTTAATTCAACTTCCAATCTCAAGTCCCGGTCGGGTTAAAAAATTATTCATGTTTTCACATATGTAATGTGCTTGTTAGGTTATATATATATATATATATATATATATATATATATATATATATATATATATATATATATATATATATATATATATATATATATATATATATATATATATATATATATATATATATATATATATATATATATATATATATATATATATATATATATATATATATATATATATATATATATATATATATATATATATATATATATATATATATATATATATATATATATATATATATATATATATATATCTTTCTTACTTGTAAAGTATTATTGAACACCTTTCTTTTTATAAGTCACGAGGTAGAAACAGCTGAAAAATACTGAAATTCGTCAACTAATGAAAATGGGCATTGAAACGAAATTCTTTTTAGTCCGAGTTTTCCAGCGAATGTTTTTGGTTGCGTTATATGTCAGCCCAAAGAAAACCTCCACAAAATATTGGAATAAAAGGTAAAATCCTTCAAAAAATGCAAAGAATATTGTAAACACTCCCAATTCTTTACTGTATTAAAGAAATTGTTCGGATTTTATATACTACAATGGAAGTATAAATAATTATGTAATTAATAAAAGCATTCAAAGATTGTGTGAATAAATATATATATATATATATATATATATATATATATATATATATATATATATATATATATATATATATATATATATATATATATATATATATATATATATATATATATATATATATATATATATATATATATATATATATATATATATACATATATATGTATATATGTATACATATATATATATATATATATATATATATATATATATATATATATATATATATATATATATATATATATATATATATATATATATATATATATATATATATATATATATATATATATATATATATATAGATATATATATATATATATATATATATATATATATATATATATATATATATATATATATATATATATATATATATATATATCTACCTTGGCTGTTTCCCCCTTTAATTGGGGGGTAACCGACATCAAAAAAGAAAACTATAAAAGGATTACTTTGCTCTATGGGCAATGATGAGGGAGCTAGTGACCGTTGAGATGGTACTGCTGGAGTGCTACATCCCATCCTCCCGGCTCTTCCACAACCTGTGTCGCTTCACAAATGTCAACTCCCTTACTGCCCCTACCACAGGGCTGCCTCTGTAAGATACAGCCTCGTGGTAACAGCAGATGCCCATCAGAGCTGTGTCACAATCGCTCGCCACTCATTCCTATTCCTAACACGCTCGTTTGCTTCCTTCATATCCATCCTCCTATCATTCAGGGCTTTCCTTACTCCATCCCTCCACCCAAACCTATACCTCCCTCTAGCATTTCTCCCATCATCTCTTGCATTCATCACCTTTTTCAGCAGTTTTTCATCATCCATCCGTTCCACATGGCCAAATTATCTCAGAACATTCATATCTACTCTGGCTGCAATTTCTCTCCTCACACCCGTCCTTACTCTCACCACTTTATTCCAACCAAGATACACCAATCATACTCCTCAGGCATTTCATCTCAAACACATTTAATTTCCATCTCTCACTTACTTTCATACCCCATAACTCTGATCCATACATCACAGTGAGCACAAACACTTTCTCATACAAAACTTTCTTGACATTCGTTTCCAACCCTCTATTCTGCATCACTCCTTTCAACGCACCCAACACATTACATCCTTCATTCACTCTGTGACGCACATCTGCTTCCACTCCACCATTTGCAGATATAACCGAGCCTAAATACTTAAACTGATCAACTTCCTCAAGAGTATCTCCATTCAACATAACATTCAATCCAGCACCATCCTCATTTCTTGTACACCTCGTAACCTTACTCTTTCCCACATTCACTCGCAACTTCCTTCTCTCACACACCAATCCAAATTCTGACACTACCTGACACAGTTTTTCCTCTGAATCTGCCACCACCACCACAGTATCATCTGCAAACAGCAACTGATTCAGCTCCCACTCGTTATCATCATAATCTACCATTCTCACACCTCAACCACGCACTCGCTCATTCACCTCTCTTACGACTCCATCAATATACAAAGTGAACAGCCATGGTGACATCACACATCCCCCTCTCAGTCCCACACTCACTGGAAACGACTCACTCAAATCATTCCCTACCCTAACACAAGCTCTACTGCCCTCATGCAAACTCTTCACTGCATGCAACAATTTACCATT
>JAXCGZ010018475.1:0-14443 GCA_037179515.1 Halocaridina rubra | reverse complement strand
CTACGTATGTATGTATGTTTAGGTTTCTATGTATGTGTATGTATGTATATGATAGCATGTGCATTTACATGTATGTATGCCAAATATATATTTAATAACTCTCACATAAATGAAATATTTTGTTTTGCTAAAGCTTCTATGGAAGGGTGATGACTGATGCTGTCAAAGGCTGTAGTTATATCAATAAAGCAAGTAATCTACACATTACTTTAAAACTAAGCAAACCGTGGCTGGCAAATAACCTGGTTTAAATCCATTTTGTCTATTATTCTGCTTTAAAAATTCTTACATCTTATACAATATACAATATTCACAGTTTAAAAAGAACTGAAGAAATCATTGCAGGTTAGTAATATTCTAAACTATTTCAATAACCAATTATTGACCATTTTGCAACTGGTGTTTTTGTAACTCTAAGGAGATCTGGAGAAAAATACGTATGTTTAATAGAACAGGAGAAAAATATTGCTAAAATTTTAATAAACACATTAAAACATTATTTCAAAAGATTAGAATTGAATACTGTCATAACCAAAACTGTGTTTCATTGCATTTATTGCATTAGAAATATAATTAGGATAATCTTTAATGATTATTTCTTATTGCATAAATCATCTCCAGCGACGACGCAAATTAAGCAATAAATACACCTTTATTATATTTATACAGAACTAGTCTTTATTTTCAAGAAAATATTTCAGCAATAACCTTTGAGTTTGAAGCCTTATCTATCATATTTTTGAACGTTTTTGTTTGAGTTTTTAGTTTAATTAACCTCTTTCCAGAACTCTTTACAATCTTCATTCTTCAAGTTGATGAATTATCTTGAATTTCTAATGTTTTCCTCATTATTTATACAAGGATTAAGGACTTTTTGAACATATTTCGAGAATTTCTCATATCTGCATAAAAAGCATTGTCAATTGATTTAACAAGAAGTCGCCAAATGTGAACATTTTCTCTACCATTGGCATAAATAATTTTCCTGATCATTGCAAAATGGAATAATCTTGAATTTTTTTACCTTATTTACTGTTAATTCATTAGCTGAAGAAGCAAAATTGATTTTACAACTTTTGATATATAATCATTATATTTCAAGTGATTTCTGCCATTATTATTCTCAAATGAACACATGAAGACATCGTTATCTATTATATTAATATTGAATATCATAGCATGAAATCTCCATATTATATATTATAAATTTATCTCAGATATTATAGCTTTCTCTCTCTCATTCATTCTGATGGTTCTATAGCTTGCTGTCCCACTGACAAAGCCACTCTCTTTGGCTCTCATTTTTCTGCCAACTTTTCTCTAAACGATTCCAGCACACCTATCCCTCAATCTTTATTCCTCTCCAACCCTATACCCTCCCTTATCCTTTCTTCACGCAAAGTTCATAATGTTCTTAGCTCGCTAAAGACGAACAAGGCATCTCGTCCCGATGGTATCCCTGCAAGGTTCCTTAAGGAGTTTGCAGATGAACTGGCTCCCGTGCTTTGCAGTCTTTCTTTGCTTTATTCTCTCAACCAGTAGCTATCCTTCCTCTTGGAAGTATGCTCTAGTTCAATTTGTTCCTAAGATGGGTGACTGCTCTATTCCTTTAAACTACCGAACTATTGCCCTAACATCTTCTATCACTAAAGTTTTCGAAACTTTACTTAATTCTCACTTCTTGAAACATCTTGAATCTATCTCACTTATCTCTGATCACAAGTACGGCTTCCGCAAGTCAAGATCCACTGGTGACTTCCTGTCCTATCTTACTCAGGTATGGTCATCTTCTCTGAGGAACTATGAGGAATCCTTTGTCGTCGCCCTTGATATCTCTAAGGCTTTTAACAGAGTCTGGCACAAGGCTCTCTTGGCCAAACTCCCTGCTTATGGCTTTATCCCTTCACTCTGTTCTTTGATTTTTAGTTTTCTTTCTGATCATTTTATATATGTAGTTGTTGACGGTACAACATCTAGCCCAGTCCCTGTTACCAGTGGTGTTCCACAGAGGACTACTCTTTCACCTACTCTGTTCTTTCTCTTCATCAATGATCTTCTTCAGTCCAATTCTTCCTTTCTTCTTCACACCTTTGCCAACAATTCTAGCCTTCCATTTCCTCTGCCTTTTCTTCACAGCCTCATCCAGGCAAGAGAGCTTAAGCTGTTTACTGGGGAGTTTCCTGCTGTGGTTGGGCACCATAGTGAGGTGTTGGAGCTTGCACCTGCTGATTCCTGCCAGAAAAGGGGCGACGCCTCTGATAGGAGGGCTAAAACCCAACAAACTTCAAATTTTAAATTTGCCTCGAAGACAATTTCTGGCTTTCTCTTTATCTTCTCTTCCTCTTGATAGCCGTATTGTCTTCGAAACTATGGAAATTTGCTCTCTTAATTCTAGCAACACATGAGGAAGCCATAGCCTCTAACTTGTCTTGGAGGAATCACTTAATCAACATTTCTAAATCTGCATCCAATAAATTGAGAATTCTGTTTCGTTTACGTCAATACCTTAACTCTTTACAGTCACTTAAGATCTATAAAGGTCTTATCCATCCCTGCTTAGAATACTGCTCACACATCTTGGGTGCTTCTTTTTATACTTATCTCCTTTATAGGATTGAATTTAAGCAGTCAGACTCACTATGATACTTCTCTTATTTCTAATCTGGAGTCTCTTTCTCTTCACCGTAAAGTGTCATCCCTTTCTCTTTTATATCACTACTACTTCCATTGCTGCTCTGATGACTTTGCGAGTTGCATCCCTCCCCCAATGCCGAGTCCGCACATCACTCGCCAAGCGACCTCGTCACACAGGTACTGTGTGGAGATTTGTAGCCCGAAGATTGGTCAGTGCAGTGACTGCTTCCTCCATATACCTCCAGACTCTGGAACTCTCTTCCTCCTTCTGTCTTTCCAAATTCTTATAACATATCTTCCTTCAAAAAGCAGATCTGTCACTATCTCAGGGGTTAATCCTCCATATCTCTAGGTCCTCAGTACTTTGGCTATTTTTTCAGTCCATCCTTTTCCTTTGTGCATAATTAACTCATATCTGCCTTGACCATAACCTTTTTCTTTTCCTTCGTCTTAATGTTTTCTTCGCGCCGGGGCCTTTATTAATGAAGGCAGTTTTTTGACTGTCCCGGTGTCACACTCACAAAAAAAAAATCGATCAATTAGTCTCACAAAACTGCGGGTTCACAACCAACATGAAGTGTATTTGAAGTATTATAAACTATATTAAAACTTTTTGGAAAGTGATCCAATAAAGACGCACTATAGTCAACATGTACATTCGACAGCAACACTTCAGTGTTTCTTGAACATAAAATTTGATCTACCCAAATGGTAGAGTCTACTTGGACAGAAGTAGTTAAAAGTATCATGAGGCAGTAGCTTTTCAAATACAAGAAGAGATAATAAATGACTAGCACAAATAGTTAAATCCAAAATCTACCCTTCCCAGGATATGCATTAAATTCTCCTACGATAGTTATTCTATTGACATTTTGTTCTTTGACTATAACTTCAATTTTAACTAAAATATCTTTGTAATTATTTATAGCATAACATGGCTGCGACTCTCACGGGCAGCATATATCATAATTACTATCCTTTCAGATTATTCCAATAATCGCATCATCAATTAATACAGGCTCTATAAATGAAGCCAGATGATTCCTCCAAAAACTGTTACTCCTTGTAAGGTCAGCGTCTCATTACTTGCCTCAGACTCTCTATCTCTAGTAAATTCCGCATACATGAAATTGTTATCCAATTCATGCAAAAAAGATAAATAACTTTTACATAATATTATCGCAATTAGAAACACAATATCACTGACATTCAAAATGCTGTAAATAATCTGCAAATTCTTTCCAACCAATTACAGTTGTAAGATACTAACTTCACAATTACGATTTATTATCTTTAGGTACCTACAATTTTCTACAAATCACATTTTTTGGCCAAACATCAGCAGAAAGAAAAATTTGCCTATTATTAACATTTAGAGTAATTATAAAAGATTTGCTATTAGGATTCCTTGCAGTAAGACTTTCACATTTTTCAAATTTAATATATTGCTCATTTAATATATAATCAGTGATTGACTCCAAAGTGACTCGCAAATCGTGATTCCTAACATATGTATCAGCAACATTCCTGGCACCATTTATGACTAAGTTCTCTGTCACCTTTCTCGAAACAATCATATTAAGCATTTTAGATCATTCTCTTTTATTCTGTAAAAGCTGAAAACCATTTTTATCCACAACACGAGTCTAGGCTGCAGACAGTGGTGATGTTTGATATTCTTGAAGTTCAGATTATGTCCTATAGGCTTTCTTCTCATTTCGGGCCGTTCAACTGGTACCCACAGCAAGCAAAAGGGTGGCTCACCAAGATCTTGAAATGACAGAATCCCCATGGCTCCTGCAAGGCACGTGGGGCAGTGGGATAATATGTAGAAGCAACACGCTGTGCAATAACCAAAGTGAAACAGTCACTTTGACGTTCGGGAAGGAATTCATGTTTTTTCTTAAACTCTACTACATTATTTATCCTGTTCACACTTTGGACATCGAATAAGACTCTAAGAAAATGTTGTTTATTCTAATTTCATTGTCTATCTGTTTGTGGTTTAGCTTCCTACACTCTTCTCTGATTCCTATAAAATCTTCTTTCATAATCATTATATCACGAAGTGAAGCAACCTCTTCTTGAAGATTTTGCTTTAATAATTTACTTTTATTCTTCAGAGATGATATTTCTTCCAAGAGATTAGTCACTGAATGGGTAATCAGCTCGAATCCATCCTGACCAAGGAGAAATCTCATCAGATTTGTTCACCACAAACTGTAGTAATTACTTACCCAAATTATCATATTTCTCAAGTATATCCAAAATATCTTTTACTTCATGGACCATCCTATTCTCATTTCTTTTTCTTTCTGATTTCTCACCAACCACTTCAAACAACAAATCATTGGTATTTAATATGTCTTCATCTTTATAAACTGCCAAAAAAAAACTGGCTTTAAATCGTCACTTTTCATTGGGTAGTCAGCTGTGGAAGCACAACAAAGAACAGCATTCAAGACGACCTTTACGCAAGAGTATCTTCAAAAGTCCCACCCACTTTTACTACACTACTTGGATAACGTTTTCATTGGTTTCGATTATAAGAGAATGACAATTAAAGAAAACGGTAACCAAGATAACTAAGGAGAACCTACTTCATATAGGGCTAATGAGCAAAATCACATAAAATAAAAAAATCAACATAAATATCCATCACTATATTTACTTACACAAAGGCAATGCTTGTTCATGTGTTGCCACCAGACAATACAGATTAGGAAACGCTATTTGTAACGGAGTAATCCCGGATGAATTAGTAGACACTACTGCTTTCATTCCACCACCAAGATGGCTACTAGATAGATAGGCAGATAGATAAATAGATAGAAAGATAGGAAAAGCGAAATCTAGATGGATGGATAAAGAGAGAAAAAGAGAGGAAAAGGGAGAGCGCTATAATAAACAAATTGATATATAGATAAATGGATTAATAGATAGATAGATAGATAGATTGATAGACAGATATATATATATATATATATATATATATATATATATATATATATATATATATATATATATATATATATATATATATATATATATATATATATATATATATATATATATATATATATATATATATATATATATATATATATATATATATATATATATATATATATATATATATATATATATATATATATAAATATATATATATATATATATATATATATGCAATATAAACTGTTATATCACAGCAGAATATGAAGCAAAAAAAAAGGCCCATAAATAAAACACAAAAAGAACCTCCGACGAAGCACGGCAGTCAGTGTGTACCGTCTGAGACTCAGACACAAGTGCACCTGGCGAATAGCGGAGGATATCCTGTATTCAACCTCTGTCATGAGTTGGCTCATGATTGTTGAGAAGGGTGACGTTTTCTTGGTCATCCAGCAGCAGGCTCATGATGTGTCTACCTGACAATACAAGGGCACTCATACCAGAATCTTGGATGGTGCGCGTTACAGTCACCTCCTATTACCAAGTCACGTTGGCTGGCTAACCCGAAGAGGGTAGTCAGGTCTAAGCCACCATCATGTTGTCTGTAAATGTTGCACAGATCTATGCAGCTGCCCTGAAGTTTGATGTTAAGAGTGATGACGTGGACATATTCGTCACAGAAGACTGGTCGGGTAATTTCCTTGGCTAACAAGATTTTCTTAATGAAGGTGGAGCTGCCTCTGTTCTCCCCTGGAGACCAGTGCTGGTAGAATCCTTTATATCCTGAGATTTTTGGAGTGTTTTGGTAAGTGCACAGGGTTTTTTGAACCATGATGACATCTATTTTGTCAGCCTTGGCAATGCCTTCCAGGTGTTTCACCTTGTGTCTGAGACCCTGGGTGTTCCAGGGTCGGATCCCGAGATTAGACATCTTGATGATTTAAGGAGGTGGAGGTGGTGGGAGTGCAGTCCGGGTGAGTTTTGACCTGGTTGATGAAGAGCAGCATTCTCTTCTATTTTGTTTTGAGTGTTTACTATAATGGTGGTCTCTGGCAGGCAAATATGGCAGAGATGCAATGGAGAGACAGTAATTTAGGTGCAACAAGAGGGAGCAAACAAAGGAAAATGGAATATGAATTATGAAACAATGGACTTCTGGTATCCGCAATCTGCATGCGCAGTTCGTTATTCTTTTAGGAGTTGGGAATTCTTAATATCCAAATATAAAAAACTACTGAAATGCATCTGGACAAACTAATGTTATATTACCAAGCAAATTTATAAAAAAAAATTATCAAAAAGAGCAATTTTATAATAAGAAATTTTTTTAAAGATGCATTCACAGGATGCGTCAGCACTACGTGAGAGAAAACAGAGAAGAGAGGAAAAAGAGGGAGACTAATGCTTTGTGATAATCCGTATTTTGCTTTCTTTTTGTTCAAGAATATTAAACTATGTATAACTATTTTCAAAGGTATAATACTATAAATAATATAAATCTCAAATTATCATAATTTTATAAAATACAAGAAGAGAAGTTTCTCGGTAAAAGTGAAAACAAAACAAAACAAGGTTAAAAGCTCAATAAATAACTATTAGGTCATCTATAATGAATCTGGTGACTTTAAGCAGAATACTCTGTCACAAGTATGTTTGTATTCATGTATATGCATGTGTGTATGTATGTATATGCATACATGTAGGTAATTATGTATGATGTATATTTATGAACCAATGTTTATAATTACTTAATTGTAAACATCTAGTTGTGCTTACGTGAAAGAGCCCAAGGTAGTCACTTTCCGTCTCCTGGTCATCTCCATTTTGCACTTATTGATACTTATACTTGTCCTTAAAACTATGAATTGGGTTAGCATTAACTACCTCCTCGCTTAGCGAATTCCAGTGATCAACTACTCTTATACTAAAAAAGTACTTCCTTACATCCTGCAAAGAAGTTTTCTTACGAAGCTTCAAACTATGACCTTTAGTTCTAGTGCCAGCCAAATCAAAAAATCTATCCCTATCCACACTGTTATAACCATGAAGGAATCTAAAAACTTTCAGCATATCCCCCCTCATTCTTCTAGCTTCGAGGGATGGTAAGTCTAATTTCCTCAGCCTCTCTTTATAAGTGAGTTTGCTTATTTCTGGCACCAGTTTCGTGGGATGTCTCTGAACTTTTTCCAGCTTAACTACGTGCTTTTTCAAGTGCTTATTCCAAAAGGGAGCTGCATATTCAAGCTTTGGCCTCACATAGGTTACATAAATATTCCTGAACGTATCCTTGTCCATGTGCATGAAGGCTACCCTTATATTTGCTAAGAGAGCAAATGCTGCCCCTACAATGCCATTTCTATGTAT
Source organism: Halocaridina rubra (assembly GCA_037179515.1). Lineage (NCBI taxonomy): Eukaryota > Metazoa > Arthropoda > Malacostraca > Decapoda > Atyidae > Halocaridina > Halocaridina rubra. The sequence goes on along the minus strand of JAXCGZ010018475.1, from coordinate 6,493 downwards.
TTATGGAGATAAATCTGCCAGTATGGTTACTCATACCGCAGTTCCCCTCCCATTCACACCAGAATGTCCTCATCGGAAAATGTTGACCTTTCTGACCTTCCATGCGTAAATACTGATAATTTTCCCGAAGTGTTTATATCATCTCTGGACAGAATATTCGTATATTCACGTGAGGACATCAGAAGGGAATTGGAAAAAAATAAAAAAGTCACTCTGTACAAAACAAGTCAACTTTTGCTTTCGAAGGTAGTGGAACTCTTTTCCCAATACAGTGGTAAACACATCATAAAAAACGAGTTAAAAAAGACATAATTACAAACATAATAACTTTTAGCGCAAGTGTCCTGAAAATCTCAATGAACGGTGAACTTGACAAACTCTTTCAACCTCAAACTTCGGTTGTAAAATCCATAGAGTCTAAAAAAACACACGACCTAGGAGACCTACATCGAATGATAGAAAGTCTTGCAGATAAGGTGAAAATTTTAGAAGCAGATGCTGAAAAGGTGAAAGCCTTACAACACAAGGTGGGTTTGCTAGAATCTGACATTGACCTACTTAAAAGAGATAATTCTAGGCTGAAACTCCTATCAGAAACATCTCCACCTCTCAGTTCAGTGCTGTCACCTAACAACGATGATGTCCCTTCTATCAACAACCCTCAGGTTTTGCAAACTAGGTTTTCTGTCTCTACTCACAATTCCTTCATTGCATTGAGAGACGAATGTGACAGTGGTAGTGAAGAAGAGGTGGATCCAGACAAAAGTGATAGTCATCAAGACAACCTGAATACACCATCTAGCATAAATAATCAAATCAGTAACAGGTTACAAAATAGTGATGAAACAACAGCGTCCTTCCCCACTACTCCTAACAATACAACAACAGGCACTAACCAGAACAAGATTCTTCCCAGCACAAACAACCAACCTGGTAAAGAGTTGCAAAACAGCGAAGAAGTTATAGAGTCAATCTCCACTACTCCTAACAACACAGCAACTATCACTAACCAGGACAACCAAATTACACCTTCCAGCACAAATAACCAACCCAGCAATAGGCTGCAAAATAATGAAGAAAACAGAAAAGACAAAATAGCAGCAGTCTCTATTCTAAACATTCCATCGAAGTCCTCTCCCCCACAGCCACAGTTGCCCAATAATGCAAGTGCAAGGGTTACAGCTCAAATATATATTCGCATTCCTGGCAACCCCTTTGAGAGAGAGATACGTAATACATTGACAAATCAAGGCATTCCATCTAGAATGGATAAAGATTAGAGATAAATATGTTTTTGATATATGTACCTTTGTTTTTAATATACTAAGAAACAATCTTCCTGATTGCTTGTATAATTTTTCTACAGTAAGCTCAGTTACCGGGTTAACTACCCGTCAAGGGGAAGATTTATTAGTACGAAGGTCTAAAACTGATATTGGCTCAAGAGATATAAACATTCATGGACCTCATTTATATAATCAGCTTCCCAGAGAACTAAAAAATGCTGGTTCAGTGCATACTTTTAAATATAATCTTAAGAAGTTACTCTTAAAGGAAGATTTTACTTGTAATTTTTAATGGTACACTCATCTTTATGATTTGTTTGTTTTAGTATGTCTATATCGTACACCACAGATGTCTATCTGGAATATATATGTATCTTATTTGAATACCCAATGTACTTTGGAAATAAAGGCTTATTATTATTATTATTATTATTATTCTGAAGAAGTCTTGATTAAGGAGCTTTCTCGCAAACCAAACTGGGTTTCCTTCGCAATAACGATATCGAAAGGATTTGAATATGTGCCTTACAAACTAAAGCAATGGTCTACAGGCACAATTGTCCAGCCATTTCGTGGGGGCAAACAATGGACACAACCTGGGTATTCTACAAAATATCCCAAACTACAGTCATACCAAAATAAACAGCAAAGAGCTAATGAAACAATACCCTATACGCGAGACTACAGAAAGAGACACGATACAAACCTCTCTTATCGCCGCCCACGCACAAGAGACTTCTCCTGGAGTGACGGCTCTTACAACCCTAGACACTCACCTAGGCATACAAACTTTGGGAAGGCCCGATCATACCACGGCACGTACTCAAACCAGCGTTACACATTCAACGGCAGGTACAGACACCAGGATCCATGGGCTAGCCCCAGAACACACTACAATGATGAATTCCCAGCAGAATCACACAGTCGAAACTACAACTATGACTATGGATACCACCCCAATGAAACATGGTAAGAATGTAACATTAGTACATGTGAACGCTCAGTCCCTGCTCGCTCATTTTGAGGAAATATTAATGCTAACAAAAGACTACAACATAGACATCCTCTGTGTAAGTGAAACTTGGCTTCCTCCTACAACTGAAAATAAATATGTGAATATCCCAGAGTTTAAAATATTTCGCAATGACCATGGCCGAGGGGGTGGGGTTTGTATTTATGTTAGAAATTATCTTAGTGCATCAGAAATAACCACAGGTTTAGAAAAAACTGAGGATCTCGAAGATTTATGGATCACTGTGCAGTATCAGAAACTTCCATCTTTCATTGTAGGGTGTGTTTACCGTCACCCTAAAGCACCTACCAGTTCATTCAATCATATGCTAGAAACATTCAGAAATATCTGTGTGCGTCATAAAGCCATATACATACTTGGTGATTTTAATGATGACTTGCTCTCAGCAGATAACAAAATGAAAAGGGTGATCAACACTGTGAAGTTAACACAAATAGTGACAAAACCGACCCGCATATCCCCTAATTCTAGGACTCTTATAGATCTGATAATAACAAATAAAGTGGAAAGTATACCCTATTGGGAAGTACTTCCCTGCCCAATTGCAGACCACGAGCTGAACATTGCTATGCTAAACATAAACAAGCCGAAAAGGAAGCCTCTCCTCAAGACCTTCCGGTGTCTAAAAAATTACTCCCCTGATATCTTTTGTGAAACATTAATCAACAACACAAATGCACTTAATAGAATTAAATACACAGATAACGTCGATTTGCAGTTTGAGATTTTAACAAAAGTCTTCCTTGAATGCTTAGATAGTTGTGCACCCATTGTAACAAGAAAAATAACCCGCCCCTCAGCCCCCTGGCTAACTAATGACATCAAAGAGGCAATGCAAATCAGAAATCAAATACAAAAAGAGCTAAAAATGAATAGATATGATATGACTCTCCGAGAACGTTATAAAACAGAAAAGAAACGTGTCAGATCTCTCATCAGTGTAAGTAAAAAAGACTTTTACACAAAACAATTTAATGACTCTAGACATGATACAGCAGCAACATGGAAAGTGATAAGAAGCATGATACCAAATGAAAAGAGTACCTCAGAAAGTTATGAAAATATTACGGAGTTGAAAGACAAAGCAGATAACTTTAATAACTATTTTGCTAACGTTGGCAAAAATACATATGAAAAAACTCAAGAAAACATCAACTCAGTGAATATGAGAAATTGCTTAAATGACAATTCTTCCAATGAAAACACAAGAGAGTACTTCAAGATAAATCCTATCGATTGTGCTACCCTAATTCTTACCATAAAGAGCCTAAGAAACTCTGGCTCTTATGGTTCAGATGGTATACCATTTCAGTTCATCAAAGATGCTCTACCTATGATTGCATCCTATATTCTTACTATTATGAACACTTCCATTGTTACTAAAAAGTTTCCTGACTCTTGGAAAATATCACATGTAATACCTCTGCATAAAAAGGGGGACAGAGAAGATGTTACAAATTATCGTCCCATTTCCCTGCTACCTATTTTCTCTAAAATATTAGAAAAAACTGTTGCATGCCAACTTATGTCATATTTAGAATCAAATAGACTATTAACGATTAACCAACATGGTTTCAGACCAAAACTCTCAACGGAAACTGCATTGCTTAAAGTTACGAATAGTATATATAATAATATAGATATGAAAAAAATATCTTTGCTTGTATTATTAGACTTATCAAAAGCCTTCGACAGTGTAAACCATGAAATTCTTTTAAGTAAATGTATTAACTTAAATATTGATCCAAGCTGGTTTAGCGAGTATCTATCTAATCGTAAACAGTCCATATGTCTTAACAACATTATCTCTGTGCCAAAAAATTTATCATATTGTGTTCCACAGGGATCAGTACTTGGTCCTATCCTCTTCTCCATTTACGTAAATGATCTATCTTCTTTCATTTCTGACTGTCTAGTCGTACAATATGCAGATGACACTCAACTACTCCTTAGTGGTGATATTAATAATTTCCCAGAGCTAACTTTAAGAGCAGAAAACACTCTGTCAAAAATTAAAACCTATTTCTAAGAAATTGGGCTGTTAATTAACGAAAGTAAGACACAGTGCATATTTATTGGTTCAAGGTTCGACATAGCACAAATTCCAGAAAACACAACAATTAATTTTTGCGACAATATTATCACACCTAGCAAAGCAGTCAAAAACCTAGGAATTCACTTTGATAACCACATGTTGTTTGATTCCCACATAGATAAAGTATGCAAAAAGGTTACAGGAACATTAATGTACTTATCACGTATAAAAGACAATTTTGAGACTACCACTCGAATAACTGTTGTTGAATCTCTAGCCCTAAGTACATTAATTACTGCACAACTGTTTGGGGAGCTACCACTAAGACTCAGATAAACAGAATACAGAAGCTTATTAATTTTGCAGCTCGAGTTGCCCTGGGAGGAATAAGAAAATATGACCACATCACACCAGCTCTCAATAAACTTGGGTGGCTGCGGGCAGAAAATAAGGTCGCTTATGCTATTTATGTTTTTGTATTCAAAATTTTGGACCATCATTATCCTAGCTGGCTATTTGATTTAAAAACAGTCAGGGATATAAGGGGAACCAACACAAGACAGAGCAGTGGCTCTTTATTCACAGAACAAACACAGAAGCAGGTTCAAAGATGATCACTATTAAAGGGCCAACACTCTGGAATAATATTCCAGAGCATCTTAAAAATGCATCCTCCTTCACAGCTTTCAAAGGCAAACTATATAGTTTTCTTTTGGACAAATAGTTGCTGCTCATTAAGAACTAATTATTCTCATTGTAAGGAAACAAATATGGAAATGATGCCGATAATAACGATCCTGTATCTAGTGGCATACTTACTACTTTATTATCAACATTATTGTTAACATTTTTATTACAGCATTATTATTTTCTATGAAAGCTACATTTAATTTAACTATATGTCTAACCCTCTTATTTATTAGTTTAATTACATGTCTACTTATAAGTTACTATTAATGTTGAATAACCATTGTACAAAATGGAAATAAATGTTTTGATTTGATTTGATTTGATTTGATTCTCATTCTCTGTCTCTAGAAGTTTTGCTCCTGCCATTGTATAGTCAAGATTTGGGTCTGCATGCACTTGTACCCATTCTCATTACCTTGCATTTAGAAGCATTGAAGTTTATTTAATACTTTTCTGACAGCTCATATAGACTGTTTAGGATTTCCTGAAGTTCTCTACCATTGTTCTCGTCTTTTACGTTCTTCATTATCTTTGCATCATATGCAAGCATATTCATGAATGAATTTACAGACTCTGGTAAGTCATTTACCTATACAAGGAACAAATCTGGCCGTAAAACTGAGCCCTGTGGAACTCCACTACTAACTCTTCTCCATTCAAAAACTGTCTTACTCTAACCCTTTGTTCCCTTCATTCTAAGTAAGTTTTTATCCATTCCAAAACATTTCCACCTAGTATTGCCATTGCTTGCAGCTTCTTAATAAGTCTCCCGTGTGGGACCGTGTCAAATGCTTTCTGGATGTCTAGGAATGTGCAATCTGCACAGCCCTCTTTTTCTTGTAAAATTTTGGCTTACCTCATCATAGAATTCTAATAAGTTTGTTACTGATGATCTACCTTCTCTGAAGCTATGTTGTCTCACTGATAAAAAAGTTGAAGGATTCCAAGTGGAGAGAAATGTGTTTCCTTATTAGTTCCTCCATAACTTTGCAATCTATGCTTGTCAAGGAAACATGTCTATAGTTTAGAGTTGTATCCCTCCTTCCCTTTTTGAAGATAGATACCACGTTAGCTTGTTTCCAGATTCTTGGAATCTTCTTTGATTCCATTGACTTTTCAAATATGATACTTAGTGCCGCTGATACTGATTTAGTGCACTTCTTAAATACATAAGGGGATATATCATCAGGATCTGTAGCTTTATGGACATCTAACTCCATCAGTGCTTTGGAGTTAGATGCCTATGAAGCTACAGGTCCAGATGCTATATCCTCTATGTGTGTATGTGTGTGTATAAATGTATATGTATACATGTAAGTATGTATGTATGTATGTATGTATGTATGTATGTATGTATGTATGTATGTATGTATGTATGTATGTATGTATGTATGTATGTATGTATGTATGTATGTATGTATGTATGTATGTATGTATGTATGTATGTAT
>JAXCGZ010018474.1:7500-14475 GCA_037179515.1 Halocaridina rubra | reverse complement strand
AGAGATATAGTCACGTGTCAGTGGGAACTTCTTCACTTCGACATCTATCCATACCCACTGTCGGTGTTACTTCATGTCAAATCCTTTTTTTTGTTGCCCTCAAACCTATATCATTTGCGCGCTCACTTATGCCTTGAAGATATTGTAGTCTTAAACCTATATTGGTATTCTGTTAATCGTATAAAAATAACATTGATAAATGGATTTTGGCTACATGTAACAATAATGAGATTGTTTACACTTGAATTACCTTAAAAATATATTTATAATAATAATATTCCTTCCCATATACTCCAAATAGGGAGTGAATGAGCATTCTTGGTTACTTGTAACAGCGAGGGAAGTAAGTAGTCTTCTGTGATGTACATTTAGTGAAGATACATGTTTTTCTTGCAATGCTGCTATGGTGGATAGATGAAAAATAACATCTCATGTTTTTATTTGATGGTGATTTTAGTTTGTTGATTTAAGTCTCTAGCATGCCTTTCATTGCTATGATGTAATACTTTGCTGTTCACCTTGTATGATCGTATCGAGATAGATGTAATAATAATTCATAAGTTAAGAAATACAGCTTGGTAAATAACGGTCATGTCAGCTTGTAAGAATGAAGATTGAAATAATTGCTGCAGGATTTCTAATTTAAGATTGACCTTTACAAACTTAGTAACTTTGACTTTGAAAAGAAAATATTCGGTCTTCGAATATTAAGGCTCTTTGGAAAGGTCTTCTAGAAATAAGAATGTCACTTTCTCTTAGTTCTTCAGTAGATAACATATGACCTACTTGTTACTGTTTGATCTACATAGACAAGAGACCCACAGCGTAAAATGATCTTGTTACTGTGTAAAGATCCCATTAGAATTAAGATACAGTATAATGCTAGCCTCCTGGCTAGTACAGTGGTAACGCGCTGGCCTCGCATTCGCGAGGTCGACGGATCGGTCCTCGTCCAGGCGAGAGAGTTTAAGCTGTTTACTGGGGAGGTTACTGCTGTGGCTGGGCACCACAGTGGGAGGTTGGGGCCTGTGCCGGCTGGCGACCGCCCTATGGGTCCTCCATGACCCGTTCCACCCATCCGTGGGTGGAGAATCTAAAAAAAAAAAAAGTATTATGCTGTACATTGGGATATGCTACTATGATGTGGGTATTTGAGAGAGCTTCATCTTAACCTAGCTATAGCCTAGCCTGTTCACATTGTTCTCGCAACTCTTGTAACGTTTTGAATTCTTACCGAAGTTCCTCTGATATAAACATTGTTCTATGTGTTTATAATCTCATGGTGTATGCATGATTCCCAAAATGATACCAAAGGTCAGTCTGCTCTTCTCTGCCTCACTGCTTCCATCTCTTAATACTAAAGGTAGGTTATACCCAAATGACTCTCTCTTTTGTGATCACTATCTAGTTTTAGCAATTCTACTACCCACTGTTGTCGAAGTGTGAAATTATCTTTTTATAACTGAGTAAGTATATTTTGAATCTTATGTTGTTCGGAAATAGAATGGAATTTAACGTGTTGTATTGATAATCATGATTATTTGCATGCTTTTGATACCGAGAGATATGATATGTGGATGGCAAAAGAGAGAATTAAGGATAGATAAAATAGAGAATTAAGGATAGATAAAATATGTATACGTAAGGTTGTGTACTGAAGGAAATTTTGAGTAAATGAAAAAGTATATGAATAATAAAATCTGTTAATGCATTTAGTTTGGCTAATTCCAAGTCAACTGAAAGCAGTTAGGATAGGATATGAAGTCTGCATACCTACTTCAGAACTGGAAAATGAAATGACTTAAAAATTCGTGTATGTTTTATAATATATATTCGGTTGTACATAAAACATCTCGCTCCTACATACGATGCAACGAAGTCCACATAAATCTATTTTAACAATGAATCAGTAGTTAAAAATTGTTATACAATATCAACTGTGTTTAGAATTCCGAGGTGACAGGACTCGAAAAGAGTAGATATCGATGACATTTAAGGGTAGCTATAATTTCTAAACTGGTATTTTTAGAGAGATTTTTTATCGTTCAGAATCATAGAATTAGATTTTGCATCATTCAGAATCATAGAATAACTTATCTCCTTTTTACTGATATAAAAAAAAAATTGTTTTCCTTCTGTGTTTAGTTTGTATTTTTTTTCTGCTCAGGAAAGTACTCAATTATGTAATTCCCGTTCAAGTTTCAAACTTGCTATTGGTATGATGTGTCATGTATGTCATGTAAAGCTACAATACCTTTCGAAAAATATTTTGCTGCTGATCATTTTTAAACACAAACATTTTTTCCCGTCAAATTCAAGTATATTGATTTTTTTTTAATTGCATACCTATAAATATAATTGCCTTGTACCCCCTAGATTTATATTTGGAAAATCTTTTATTCTGTATTCATGCACTGTTGGTCAGTGGAATAGAAATGACTTATAACATGACTTTCATTGTCATGTTTTAATTAGTCTAGAGATTTACTTTAAAGACTGTTCTTCATCAATACCAGAACATTAACTATTCAGAGCTGATGCATTATCCACTTTACGGTTATTTTTGTTTTTCGTATGATTCGATACCTAAATAGGAGTGTGGGTGAAGAACACAGCTCAGAATTTTCCCTTCATATTATGAGTGATGGGTAGGACGGCCAAATCCACGAGGAGTGAAATAGTAATTTGAGAAGAATAGTATTTAAAAAAAAGAAGAAAAAGGAATGAGAATATTAAGCAAATGATGATGGGGTCATGAATTGTTTTATTTTCACAGTTATATTTAAATAAGTTATTTCAATAAATTCTGTTATTGGGAAATTGGAAGTCCTCAAGGTGAACTTTAACATGAAAGGAGGAAAAGTCAAGACTAAGTGTTGACCTTTTGTTCAGTTTAAAAGCTACGGAAATAGTAGTTGAAAATTGCTCTGCGCGCGTTATGGTACATAAAGTGAATCAGCATTACGTTTTTTTTGCTAATTATGTCCATAAAGGTGTCTATAATTACAATGAATGGTCCATAAATAGTATTATGTAATGCTCTCTCTCTCTCTCTCTCTCTCTCTCTCTCTCTCTCTCTCTCTCTCTCTCTCTCTGCGTGTGTATGTACTTAAATATGTGAAATCTTTAGTTTTTGTTAGAGAATTTTTGATAAATATAAAGAGAATTGTTTTCCTTTGTGTACGGTGGCGTAGTGGTTAGCGTGCTTGACTGCAATGTTGGTAGACCTGCAGTCGAAACCACCGTAGGATGATAGGATTGTGGCATCTAATCTTAATTTTCCTAAGCCACACTGTCTGAAGAATCAATTGGCGGATTTATCCCACTAACAGGCCGCCAAGCCAACCTTTAAGAGGAATTTTCTCGGTATAAGTGACTGGAATCTTTTATTATACAGTACCTCAGGAGTACTGGATAGTGAAGCAAATGTCATAGTGTTGCAGAAAGGGACTGGGTAGGTGGGAAGGGATTTTGCGATTGAGGTCTCTAACAGGGAGGAACTGGACATTGTGTGTTTGTTATTCCTGTCGTTATGACTAGATATGACGGATTTTTTGTTATAATGGTTAAAAATAAGAATTGATTATGGACTTTTTATGTATTACTAGGTGCATACATAGTTATATTTTGACTCTATCCATGTCATGCTTATTTATAAGACTGCATCTGTGTCCGAGTGTTTTCTATAAAAGATCGTCATTTCTCAGTTGTAGACGTATTATTCCTCTTTTTAAATGCTATTCTTTTCTTATTGTAATACAGTCAAAATTATGATATAAGTTTTTAGTTAAATATTAGCATAATGCTGCCATAGGTTCCCTTAGTCATATTGTTATTTGCAGACGACATTCTTGGCTGATACTGAGGATGAACTGAATCATTTGGTGAATGAGTTTGTTGGGGCTTGTGAATAAAGGAAATTTCAGGTGAAAATTGGTAAGAATAAAGTCATGGTAGGCACGAGAAGTGTTAATGTTGGCAGAATGAGTGACGAGTTGCTTGAAGAAGTTGTGCGATTTAAGTATCTGGTGTCGCACGTGGCAAGGAATGGATGTGTGGATGTGGCGGTTAGTTATAGAGTGCAGGTGGGATGAAAAGTGTGATGAGAAACTGGTGTCTAGGAATGAATGCAAAAAGAAAAATATATGAAGGTGTGATTGTGTCAACAGCACTGTATGGAGCAGAGACCTGGAATGCATGAGAGGATGAAAAGAACAATTTGTGTGTAATGGAGATGAAGTGCTTGAAAAGTACGATTGGCGTATCAAGAGTAGATATAGTGAGAAATTATGAGGTGAGGAAAAATAAAGTTACTGAAAGAATGTTATTGGACAGATAAGATTCGAAAGTATTGAGTTGGTTTGGACACATGGAAATGATGAGTGGTGAATGACTAGCAAAAAGAGTGTGGAGTGTAGAAGTAGTTGGAGTAAGGCCAAGAGGAAGTCCTAGAATGAGATGGATGGATGGAAGTGAAAAGAGCATTGGATGCACGTGGAATGTCAGTGGAGCAAGGAAGAGAGCATGCAAAGATTGAAAGGTGAGGAGGAAGATTGTGTGTAGGTGTTGCGAGTTAAAGGGATTTCTCGCACCTGCTAGTACAGTGAACTGATATGGACGGGTGTAAGGAGAGTTGCTATGTGATGGAGCAGTGGAGGTAATCCAGCTGCAGCTGTCGGTGCTCGCGTCAAAATAAACTTGACCGCCTACCCTGTGGGTGACTCAAGCCGGATGGTAGGGGGGAAAATGTGGCATCCCAGGAGTACTTGAGGTATGTCGTCAGTCGTGGTGAATGCGTGTTCTTTGGCTCAGCCACCTCCCTTACAAGGGCGAATTGGGCCACTGTGTATATATATATATATATATATATATATATATATATATATATATATATATATATATATATATATATATATATATATATATATATATATATATATATATAGAGAGAGAGAGAGAGAGAGAGAGAGAGAGAGAGAGAGGACGTGCTTCTAGTAGCTCTAGTCTTGACCTTACTCAGCACTATGGAGATTGGTGTTTTTTTTTTTTTGTGTTTTTTACTGACTATGCAGATTATCACCATATTTGTATTTACTGAGTTTCTAATCAGTCACCTACTCCATCACTCTAAATGTTAAATTACCAAGCAGTAATTAGTCTTGTGATTACGGTGCTTTAGAACTGCAGTTCTGAGAGCTGCATTTCATAATCATGTTAATACTAAAGTGTTCACATACTTTTCTAATAAAAGGCAGATTTTTTTTATGGCTGGATTGGTGATAGTGATATTTAACAATTATTATTATTTTTTTTTTTACAAATCTTCGCATTTTTTTATTAAATTAAATTATATTTTTTTCTTTATGTTTGGTTCATTTATGAGTGACTTGCTGTCAATGAAAATGGGCAATCCAGTTGAATAATTATTTTGAAATAGTAAAATATTGAATGAAAAATAATAATGAAAAATGGATCACTGTTTTGATCGACATAAAACAGTGTTCACTTTACTGAAAGGTCAACTGTATATTTTGTTTATGAAGTAACCGTTTGATGGGAGGTATTTTCCATGCTTTTTTTTTCCATCATCTGACCAAAATAATATTATTTCAGTTTTGAAAATATCATCCCCTTTATTTTATACGGGGTCAGTATATTTTTTTTTCCAATGCACCAAATAAATTTTGCACAGACAGCGTATTTTAAAGGACGCTTAATCTTTTACTGCCTGAAATTTCACATCCTATGCCATTTATTTATTTTTTTGGGGGGTCTTGTACTTGTTTTGCCTACTCTAGCTTTATGGGGGTTTACACGGTCAAACGGTTCGTCGAACGCGGCTCGACAGACAAGTGTTTGAAGTGATGTTCGAACGTGTGAACGGGGTATTTGGTTGTCGAACACGTTTGTCGAACGTGTTCGACAACCAACTACCCCGTTCACACGTTCGAACATCACTTCAAACACTTGTCTGCCGAACCGCGTTCGACGAACCGTTCGACTGTGTAAACCCCCCTTTATGTCCCCAAAATTATGAAGTTTTCCAACTCATTAACTTTTGTATCTCAGACTGTAAGTGTTATTTTTTTGTGATAAATATTATCAACGCCCATTTGGCATGGTTATAGGAAATCCCTTTCTTCTCGAGTTTCAAAACTCCATATGGAAGTTTTGATAAAGACAAAATCCTTCTTGCGATTGTCCCTAGAAATGTTACCTTTCAGTGTTTTTCTCACATCTATGTTAACAATATGTTGAATTACTTTGTCTCCTCCATTAAATTCACTTTAGAAGGAGAAATATTTGCTAACCATTTTTATATACTTTGTTATACAAAGATTACTTTTCTTTGAAGTTGAGTATTTTTAGAAATCCTGTCACATGTGTATGTTTTTAGTCATGATTATGAAGTAAAAAAAATCTTTTTCGGTGTTTTTGGAGCCTTTACTTTTTTGTCATCACTTTGCTCTTTTATGAAAAGACTGAAAAAGTTAAACATTGAATAGTTCATTGTTACTAGTAACTAGTTTTTTGTTAATTGTTCTAATATTGCAAAACTCATGCTATAAAACATCATATGCAGACTTTTTTAAAATTTGATATGTCTTACTTAATCCCTGATTGCAAGGCTGTCAAAGTTTATTCAAGACTCTGAGAGAACAAAACATCACTTTAGTTTTTAAAAAGAAAACAGCTTTCGGAATATGTTAATTAGAACTATTCCAGTTTCCATTTCTAATAGTATATTGGATTCCATGAAGTGGTTGTGATAAAGTACTATCTTCGTCAGATCAGAAACTCTTTAGATTTTCGTGTCGGTCAAAATAAAGATAACATTCGAAGTTGTCAGTCTTCCAGTGCCTTGTTCCAGCATTATTCTGGCTGCAGTCACCATATTCATTGGATGACTGCCTATTATTTTTGAATAATTTTTTTTTTGTCATTGATTCTATAACACCAAGTGTGTTTTATTCC
>JAXCGZ010018474.1:0-5000 GCA_037179515.1 Halocaridina rubra | reverse complement strand
AAATATTACTCTGTTACCTTACCTAAAGTGTGAAGAGATTGGGAGATTTGTATGATATCCTCTGCGATAGGCGTGAAGGGAGATGGCATGGCTTTGAATAATCTCTTGGGAAACACAAGTATATTTTTTAGATTTTTTTCAAAAGAGATATAGTTAGTCATAATGGATGATGATGATGATGATAATGATGTGTGTGTGTGTGTGTGTGTGTGTGTGTGTGTGTGTGTGTGTGTGTGTAATTACCTAATTGTGCTTACGGGAAAGAGCCCCACACTGGTAACTTCCCGTCTCCTGGTCGGTACCATTTTGTACTCAGTGATACTTATCATGTTTGTGTGTGTGTGTGTGTGTGTGTGTGTGTGTGTGTGTGTGCGCGCGCGTGCGTGTCCGTAATCAAGCGAACAGATTGGATGAGGAAATCTATTGAGAGTAAAGGCCTTATCACATGGACACATTTTTCAGGCAACATCGTGACCTATGATACCATTTTAGCCAACAAATCATAAGGGAGTATATCACACGGCTGATAATAGTAAACAACATATCTAAAGACTGTGAAGCGGGAGCATGCAACAACACTGAGAGTTGACGAGCAAGAACGGAAAAGATGGATGAAATTCATCGTGTAATTTTAGCTGTTGGATTGTATACCAGAGCAATGCTCGAAGAAGAAAATGAAAATTGGAAGAGAAGGCTATGGACACAGAAATTGTTAGTAGCAAGACCAAAAAACAGCCAGACCTGTCAACGTGCAAAACCAGCGGCAGACGACAGTCAAAACATATACAAACCCCGAGATCATATTTGATAATGAAGTCAGTGTAAATAATACTTACAAAACATGATTTAAATTCATTTATAGTTTCAAAATGACATACCTTACTAACTATATTACAATAAGACGAAATTATATACTTCATGCAGAGTTCTCATTATAGTCTTTCTTAGACTATTTTACTGTAGCCCGATTTGTCGTGCGTTTTCAAAAATTTCCATAAACAGCTTGTTACCGGAAATATTCGGTGTCGGGCAACATGCCAATTCGCAACAGTATCTTTTCCGACAAATCGTGTGAAAATGTGCCCGCGTAATAGGGCCTTATAGGAAATGGCCAGCATTGTAAATCTGCATGCTTGTTTAGTGTAAATGAGTATAGATTGTAATCCTTATCTTATATCATGAATGTCCCATGTGTAGGCTAGAAGTTCTCAAGTGGTTTTCTCTGTTACAAAAACCAAGCTCAAGAATTGGCGGAGAAACTAGCATTGTTTAGGTGCCCCCACACCATAGGTTCTGGGGTGTTCTCCTTTCTATTGAAAGCCTATTGGTGGAAGCATGACCAAGTGCCTGACCCGAGGTATTAAAAAGGGTGAAACAGCTTGCGAGGGAATGAGAGCATTGTTGGCGCCCATACAGATAACATTACGGTAAGGGGGCGGGGGGCATTGAGGTCTAGGGAAACTATGTAGCTTCTAAATTTGGAGGGAGATGTGCGTCCATGGGATAGGTGTCGTGAGAGGAGATATGGTGATATGACCACCTCAACAGTCGAGTCAACGCTGGGGAAGAGGCACTCGAAATGGATATATCTGCGCTCTTCCATTGTCCGGTGGCCCCCCGACATAGGGCTAAGGACCATTCGTTGTTACAACCCGGGCCTATCTCACAGCGTAGACGTGAGGGATGACGGAAAAAAGAGTGGGTCGGCCCAGTACTTAGCGATATCCCAAAATGTGGGACTCTTTATGTGGACAGAGGGGAATGCAAAAGAAGTGAAAAATTTAGATGAAAATAAAATAGGATATGGAAAACTCCCAATAAAAGAAAAGAAAGTGAGAGAGAGAGCTATTTCCCATAGAATAGAACATAACTCAGGAAGACTGAAAATTCCCCACAGTGAAACCATGTACAGTGTAATATTTTTTTTTTCCAGCATGCCAGTACTGAGTTTTTTTGTTTTTTTGTTAGATTCTTCAAGATTTAAGTTAAGAAAGCCTTATTAATGCCTCCCCTAGAAGTAGTATATAGATATAATAAAAATAGTTACCCTAGTTTTAATATAGTAAGTGTCATTGTCTCATTTATGAGCATTATTAGATAATTGTCACTTACAGTGTTGTGTTTTGATTTGGTACTATAGTCATTTTTCTTTCGTTGATGAGTATATTTAGGTAATTGTCACTTACAAACAATATTTTTATTGTAATTGGGTACTATAATTTATTTTTTATTTTTACCATTAACCAGTGTTATTAAATAGTTATCTTTTAGATGAAAATGTTTATTTTCTCTTTACTGTAATAAACTAATAGTCATTTGTCACTCATTAATATCTACGTAATGTAGTTGTGAATACTTAATTAGACAGTTTTTTATTTGCTACTTGAAATTCCTTTTTTTTAGTGATTGTTGTGAGAATATATTTTTCTTATGTTTATCTCTTTTGGAAATCACATGTTCTATATATTAAGTGTACCCTTGACAATGAGATAATTTTTAGGTAACTTTAGTGTGTATTAAGGAGCATAGAGAAACTTTGATATGTAATACAGAAAAAAATGCACTTAGGTAATTATGCTCTACTTATGGTCTAGAATGGTATGTGATTAGCAGATGCTAACCATCCTTTTTTTTGTAATTTAATGTTTCCCTAGATAAAATGTATTTCTGGTATGGGCTGTGAGGAGTGACGTATACGTCATGCCCATGAATGTTCGATGTGCAGGGTAGAAGTTCTCACGTGGTTTTTTGTTATAAAAAACAAGCTCAAGAATGGGCGAGGAAACTGGCATCGTTTAGATGCCCTCACACCATAGGTTCTGGGGGTGTTACCTTTTCTATTGAAAGCCTATTGGTGGAGGCATGACCAAGTGCCTGACCCGAGGTATTAAAAAGGGTGAAGCAGCTTGTGAGGGAATGAGAGTATTGCTGGCACTCATACCGATAACATTACGTTAAGGGGACAGAGGGGCATAGTGGATTAGAGGAACTATGTAGCTTCTAAATATATTACTAAGTATCATCGCATATCTATCAATTTGCACGATCGAGACCTGGCCTGGAGTGTACAAAAATATTATAATATCTACGCGATAGTGGTGGCAGCGAAAGTACTACTAAATACACGATAGTGAAGTATGACTATAAAATATGATCGTGATATACCGCAGGCACAATACTAAATACCACAAAGATAATGCTGCAGTTATGATACTATGAGTTCCAGTTGGGTGTTTGGAGGAAGATGTTATTTTATTTTATTTATTTATTTATTTATTTATTAACTTATTTATTCAACCAGAATATGTTTTTACACCTTTTTGCACCGGTACACCTAAATTTTACTTAATTTTAGCTCTCCTCCCCCTTGCTCTTTTTCATCTCCTACTTGTTGCTAGAGTATAGATGCAGCCCATTTGATCCAGTTGCTTAATTCCCAGGAAATAATAAATCTCTTAATTGGTTAATAGATTCCGAGAGGTTTATTTTGATAAGTGTTGTGGGGTCAAGTGGGAATCCTGAAACATGAAGTCTCGCAATCACAGTAGAAGTAAGCAGAGGAATTAGAAAAATTGAATTGAATAAAGGCGACGCGCCAGTTATCCAGATGTATTGCTCTGATTTAAAATAAATATAAAAGTATTTGCTGTCCAACAGTGTTGTAGGGACCAGAATCTTGATTAGCCACCAGAGAGAAATTAAGATATTTCATCAGTACGAGAATATCTAGTGGCTGTAAAATGGGCATTGAAGAAATATCTCGTTATATATGTCTGGAAAAGAGTATTTTGTCATTTTACATTAATTTACCTGCGTCTCAAGAACACTGCTAAGTTTTACTTTATGTAAAATTATTAAAATGCAAAACCTGGAAACAGAGAATTTTCTTTGCTCTAGAACAGCATATAATATCTTCAGACACATGTTTGACAGCCTCATCTCTTATATTTTTCACTGCAACATGTTCACATATTCCAAGATGAGTAAATGCACTAATAAGATACCACTTCCTTTGTACATACACTGTGTGTATTGCCCTTAGACCTCTTGCCCCCTTTTGTGTGTTTATTCTTGGTCATATGTCCAGAGATTATAGCCAAAAGAGCAGTAAATATAAGTGAAAATAATTTGGCGAGTTGTTTTAGAAATTGTGGTTGGATATGAAAGCATGATAAATTTTTTTGTATATCAAAGCCCCATATTGTGAAGATACAGTTCTACCTTTTACTCCGAACATCTTATAATACACCTAATGAGCCTGTTGATTGTACAGATGTTACTACTCGAAAAATAACTCTACCTTTTCCTTCTTAGGGCTCCAATCGCCCGTTGCGATATTACAGCTGAAGGGTCTTATGGACGTAAAGAAGACTGTACAGGACAGGGCGATGTTAAGTGTTCCTTTAGTTACGGTTCATTTTCTATGCCTACATCAACACCGAA
Source organism: Halocaridina rubra (assembly GCA_037179515.1). Taxonomy (NCBI): domain Eukaryota; kingdom Metazoa; phylum Arthropoda; class Malacostraca; order Decapoda; family Atyidae; genus Halocaridina; species Halocaridina rubra. The sequence continues at coordinate 557 of JAXCGZ010018474.1, read as the reverse complement.
TATTCTTGGATATTTGTTACACGTCTTATTATCCCTTCACATCTGACAAGTCACAATACTCCCCATTTCTGTTTCTCTCTATGTGTTCTTCGTGCCCAGGCCCGATGAAGGTAGATTTATTTTTTTTTGCCCCGTCCTGGTGTCACAGTCATTAAAAAAAAAAAAAATTGGCGAGGACAAGTTGCTCGAATTGAATATGTCACCCTCACAGCTGGAACCATGTTGATGTCTCAAGGTATTATGATGCATGACACTTTTTCAACACTGAACACACTCCATGAACCAGATACGTAATTAACAGAATGAATTTCAAAGCATTTCGTGTTTTCCTTAATTCTACAATTCATTTTAATAATTTGGAAGTGAAATAGTTCTCTAAAACTTTGTGCAGATAATGGATCTATCTTGTCTTTTCTCCACTGAACACCTATGGAATGAAGTGAGAAGCTTTCAGGAGATTTGAAGCAAAGGCGTTTTGGAGAATGAATATTCTCTTAGAGTGAAGCAAGAGAATTTTGGTGCACAGAAATTGTAATAATAAAATGAAGAAAATTTGG
>JAXCGZ010018473.1:0-14504 GCA_037179515.1 Halocaridina rubra | reverse complement strand
CAAACAAAGCAAACACTTTTGTACCACAATCCACTTCGTAAAGGGTGGCCTAGTAAAGGCACACACATCAACCAGAAGCTAAAGGGAAGAATTACAGCCACTGTATATATAAGAATTGTACCATCGCCTCTCCTACTGACCACATACAGGATTGAAATCAAGGCTCGGCCAGGAATCGTTCTAATTCTTGTCTTTATAAATCTGACCTTATCTTAATAAAACATGATGTTATCTTTATAATAATTCCCCAGAGTGCACAAAGCACTACTATGCAGCCAGCACCAACTGTATATAAATTAACCATTTTGATCAACTAAGTAAGTCTTCATTAAGTCTCCAATGAAGTCCTCAAAATGTGACCTCTACGTTTTACTCCTCTTGCCGCCAACATGTACAGTATGCATGCTTCCAACTCACCTGGTGGTGTTTGTCCAATAACTTCTGCTTGAGAATTCTTGCCAAGAACTTTCAGAAAATTCAGGATTCTGCAGCCCCTCTTGGCAGATGTGGTGTTATTAAATTTTACATTCACTGTACCTAAAAATAAAAACACAAGTCACATTGTGAGAATCAGTCATGTACTTGGCAAAATAAATAAATCATTACACACTTATATTATCTGTCTGTTGTGAGCAGTGGTTTAAGTCCTTGCCTTGATCAATCATAAACCCATTTTGAGCTCATCACAGGCATTAGGAAGGGCATCTAACCTTAATTCCAAGCTCCAACCTGTCTGTCCACTCCCATTCGAATGGGAATTAATGATAACATAAAAAGGCACAAAAGAAGAATTATTTGCATGTTGTAAGAGCCATTTGAATGGGACACATACTACAATACCTCCTTGTAAGAGGGTGGCTGAGTCAAAGCAAAAAACCTAAGACTTTTTGGAAGGAAAATACATCAGTGACAACATTAAGCCTGGATACAGTGGTCAAAGTAAAAAAGTAAAACAAAAAACTTGACTTTGGATATTGTTTAGACAAGGGTATATCCTTGATCACTCTTTATGTATGAAATTTGCGGGTGTCATCACTTGAAAGGGGGGGAAAGAGAATGGGAAGAAGTTAGAGAGAACTGCACGAAAATGATATAGAGATAAAAAAGAAAGGAGTAGATCTTGCTAAGCGTAAAACTGGCCATGAACAGTAATGAGAGACAGGTTTCCTGTGTTATTTTGGCACTAGCCATGACTTACTGTCAATGATACCCAGTGAAAAAACAAGACACACGTTGCAAGTTCTAGTTTCAACCCGAACTTTACGCAATACTCCTGGCATAATGAGATATTAGAGTGATGCCGTTTTGGTGCCAACCTTTTGTAGAGAAAGTTGGGTTAGGTTAGCTTATATCAGATTAGATTAGGCTACGTTAGATTTTAAAAATATAATACTCTTCTTGGCTCAAACCAAATGCGTTGTCAAATGGGCTTAACATCCAAACAGACGAAACTAAAGCAGCTACACTAAACATACCATATCCATCCCTGGCATACCCCACTCCAATTGAGAAAAACAAACTTACATGGTTTGTTGTCAGACTTTCGTATATTAAGTTTCAAAACAGACCCAAAGGCTTCCATAACAGCTCTTATATGATCATGCTTGATGCTATTATTAACATTCTTTACTGTTAACTGGCAGTTAGCTGATTTAATCTTGGGAACGTCCATGGGTTTATCGATTTCGCTGGCTATAATTTGGCTTTGTCCTTTACGCCTCTTCTTGCTTCTTGAACTCGTCGGCATGTAAGCGGAAGCCTGGGGTGGGGATAAGTTAATAGCCATCAGTGGCTGAGGAGTCCTTTGTTTAGAATTAGCATCAGAAGTGTATGACACTGACATATTAAAACCATAATATTGCTGTCTAATGCCAAGATGACCAGCTTGTCCTAAAATAGTGCCAGGAGGAGCTACACCCAAAAGTCCCTTTGATGGATGCCCTGTGCTAGGTTGGTTACTTGATTGGAAACCAATGCCGAGTTGGTCCCCAGATGACTCCAGAAGACTTGCTTGAGATTGATTCTGTACTGGACTTGTAACTGAAGCTTCACTAAAGTCACCTATTGTCTCTGTAAGAATAAAGGTTAAATAGTAAATGTGATGTGATCGGCTTCACGTCTTAGACTCCGCTATCTATTAAGGATTGGGATGGTGCCTTCTTGGGGACTCTGGTTTTGGCAAATGTGACTGCTACCATGAGTAACTGCCCTTTCTAACTTCAGACCATCGCGGGCCTTGTACCCAAAACCTGGAGATTTGAAGTCACGAGCATATTCGCTTGGCCACGATGGCCTCAAAAGACTAAATGTATTTAATGAAAGGCAAATGCAAGGGACAGTGACAGCATAGAGTCTGACTTCACACCTACCAAGCAGCCTCCTCTAGAGCCCATCATGAATGAGTATTCAACCTTAATTTCCCCCATTCAACTGGGATTAATAGAAACACGTAGTCTCCGTGGCAAAATGGTAGCGTCTGCGACTCTGAGGCGGCAGGTCGAGGGTTCGCGCCCCGTCACGGACTGAGGTTAGTAAGGGCATACACTCAGGGTAACGATTACATCTGCCAAAACAAGTCCTTCGCAAGAAGGCAACGTCCTAGCCCTTAGTCGAAAAGGGAGTTCGTGACGTAAAACCGAATCCATCCAATCCAATCCATATAAAGGCAAAAACATAACAAAGGGAATACACAGTGCTCTATTCTAAAACAGTCAAGTATGAACAACATATGTTAAGAATTCTTAAACACATACAGACACTCCCAGACTTATGAACGAGTTAGGTTCCATAAGTCCGTTCGTAAGTAGAACTGTTCGTTAGTTGTGCTTAGATAAAAAAATAAAGTACTGTACAGTACATACAAATGCAGTACTGTAGAGTACTTAGCTATAGAACCTTAACTACTTAATGAATTTTAATACAGTAATCATAATGTAAAAGTACAGTACAGAACAGCAATATATACATTAATGCATGGGTAGATAATGGATAGGTTTTTGTTTGTATCTGTGAATATTCGTAGCTCAGTTGTTCATAAGTTGGGGAGCTTCTGTACGGCATCTTTTAATCTATAGACACATGCAGGAAAAACAAAACAAAATTTACTGGATAAGCTTTGGGATTCAGCAAAACTGCCATGTTCTCTAGATCCATGACCTCCTTCTAAGCCCAGTAAAACCGTAACTAGTTTATGTAACGTTTTCGCCCATCTCTCCTGTGCTGCAACCAACCTCGAATCTATTCCTACATTAGTAGTGAAGAACAACAACCTAATCTCTTCGTCGAAGTGTTCTTTTAAAGCTTTGTAATGTGAGGATTCTTCATCGATTGTGTCCATAATCATGCGCATCCACTTCTCTTCAAGGTCTTCTACAGCGAGTAGCCATTCTTTAGATGTCCCGGACAAAATAGGAGTGTATGGGTCCTTGTCTGCTAAGTCATGCAACTGGCTATGAGTAAGAGACGAATTAAGTCCCCCAAAATATGCCCCAACTGGAATCACGGGAGACAGAAAAACAGATGAACTCGCACAGAGGCTTGAAGAAGCACTTTCGGCAAAGTTCACAGCATTCTGAACAACCTTCTTCATCATGTTCTCGTTACTCAACTTCCTGTATTCGGGATTGCCATTATCTTTGTTCTTCAACACAAACACGCAGAGAGGATCATGACAGCACGCTTCCTTGCACTTGGGTGCCGTCTCAATCGATTCAGCAATCTCGGATACCCCTCGAACAAAGATGTATAAGGTATTTTCTGGATAGTTCCGTTTTTCTTCATTCAGTATATCCAAACCACTTCTATCTAGGTCTAATCCTCTGGCAAGAAATGAAACAGGCATATTCTGGAATGCCCCATGCAGATTCGAAAGGAAAGCTGAGCTACCAATGACAACGCAGTGACTAAAAGGAGAAAAGAAGGAAGATACACATTTAACAGTGGAAACAGAGATTTTGTTATCATGAGGTGCAGTACAAGAAGGCTCATCACTGGTGCTGAAGATTTTCTGCACATCATCTATATTTAAAAGTCTCATAATTACAGCCCTCATCATCGTGAGCCACCCACTTTCCACATGGTCGTAGGAATCTTCATTCTTAATGGAAACTAAGTTCTTGCCTCGGTAAGAATCCTGAAATGACTGAAATAGAAACTGCTGTCCCTGAGGAAGCCACTCGCAGGCCAGACTGGTCCAAGCATCGCATAATATATTGAAGAATATGTGCAGCTGGAAAAGAACTCTGTCCGTTGCGCAAGTGGTGTTGTATCTCTCGCATAACCTGTGCAACATTTTATGGTCACGAAAGAGAGATTCCTGTACAATTGTCGCTGGAATGGGAGGAACAATAATAATCTTTCCACTCTTTCCCAACTCATCTTGAATAGCCATGCAAACCTTGTTGGAATCAAACAAGATATCTTGGACTTCTGTGGCTATTTTGGCTTCGCTCTGAATGTTATCGCACTGGTGAATACACTTTAGGGGTTTGGAGCAAGACTTGCAGTGTGGATCATTTTGGCATTCACACACTGCATAAATTCCAGTGGTCAGTATCCACAGGGTACTCTCGGAATCTTGTCTATCATGATTTCGAACGAGGTGCAGAATTATCTCGGCTGTCAGTTGTTCTTTTATGATCACTTTCACCTAAAATAAGAAAAAAGGAACATTTATGTACAGAGCTTTTCTTTTACTGAAGAAGTTGCAGATCATGTAAAGATGAGTAACCCCCAGATTCCTTGTACTGTTAAACAACCCAATAAATTGCTAGGTTAGGTTAGGTGACTTGCCTCGTAAATATGAATAACCATTTACATGTACACCTTGTTCGCTCTTTTCGCGCTTTTTTTAACCGCGAAATTGCAATAATGCCCCTAAAACATAGTAAAAAAATACGAAATTTGCGAATTACGCCCATGCAAAAGATTTGAAAACAAAATTTTCAGTTTAGTAAACAATCGACCGCCTCGGAGCCACTTTTCCGCCATCCTCCTCCTCCTCTACTGCTTAATGCGATCGGATATTATGAAGAAAATTGAAAAAGAGCATTAAGAACAAACAGCAAACATATTTTCAATATAATATAGTCAGGGAAAAAACCCAGCCACTGAGGGGGGCAAGCCAGCCTCAACTTGGTGCTGGTCCAAAGCCCAGGTAGATGGGGAGGGTTGGTGGCAGGAAGGGTATCCGGCCATTATAATTTTGCAAAAACCAAAATATGGCCAGTGGAGGGGAAGCTTAATCATCCCAATCTATAAAGGGAGACATTCACGAGCGTGGAAACTACAGAGGTATAAGTTGTTAAGTCATACTACGAGCTGGAAAAAGAAGAGTACAAGCAGGCAAAAAAGGAGGCAAGGAGAGCAGTAGCAAAAGTAAAGGCAGAGAAATTAAATGAAGTCTATGAAGAGTTGGAAACACCAGAAGGAGAGAAGAAAATGTGGCGAACTGCCAAGGCCCGAGATGCTGCAACCAAGGACTTGACCAAAGTAGGACAAATAAAGGATAACTATGGAGTAGTTCTAGCAGAAGAGGATGCAATAAAAAGCAGATGGGAAACTTATTTTGAAGGATTACTAAATGAAGAGAACCCAAGAGCAGTATTTGAAGATGGACTTCCAAATGAAGCAGTTACAACAACAGTGGCTAGAAGAGAGGTAGAGCAGGCAGTAAGGAAAATGAAAAATGGAAAGGCAGCAGGACCTGATAAGATGACAGTGGAGGTATGGAAGAGTCTTGGAGAGGAAGGCATTGATATCTTGTGGGAGTTAATGCAAAATATATTTAGTCAGGAAAAGATGCCAGAGGAGTGGAGAGCAAGGTTAATCATCCCAATCTATAAAGGGAAGGGAGACATTCAGGAGTGTGGAAACTATAGAGGTATAAAGTTGTTAAGTCATACTATGAAGATATGGGAGAAGATCATAGAGAGGAGACTCAGAGAGGTAACGACAATTGGGAATGAACAGTTTGGCTTCAAGCCTGGAAGAGGGGCAGTGGATGCCATATTTGCCTTGAGACAAATGATGGAAAAGCATAGGGAGAAACAGAAAAGACTGCATATGGTCTTTATTGACCTGGAAAAGGCATATGATAGAGTACCACGTCAAGAGATGTGGAGGTGTATTAGAGAAAAAGGAGTCCCCGAGAAATATGTAAGAATCATCCAAGATATATATGAGAGGGCAGAGGCAAATGTTAAGTGCAGTGTGGGCTTGACAAAAAGTCTCTCAGTAAATGTTGGTCTGCATCAAGGGTCTGCTTTGAGTCCATATCTATTTGATCTGGTCTTGGATGTAGTAACCCAGGGTATTAGAGATCAGTCTCCATGGTGTATGCTCTTTGCAGATGACATTGTACTGTGTAGCAACAGACAAGAGGTAATGGAGGAGAAGCTTGAGGAGTGGAGAAGAGTGATGGAGGATAGAGGACTGAAAATCAGCAGGAAGAAGACAGAGTACTTGACGTTGAGAGATGATGAGGATGGGGAGGTCAATTTGCAGGGGAAGGTGTTGAAAAGAGTTGAAAAGTTCAAGTATTTGGGATCAACAGTAGCAGAGGATGGTGACCTAGAGTCAGAAATAACCCACAGAATACAAGCAGGATGGAAGAACTGGAAGAAATTGTCTGGGGTGCTGTGCGATAGGAGAATAGGGATTAAGTTGAGGGGTAAAGTGCATAAGACAGTTGTGAGACCTGCGATGACGTACGGAGCAGAGACATGGGCAATAAAGAAGACACTAGAGAAAAAATTGGAATGGCAGAGGCGAGGATGTTGAGATGGATGTGTGGGGGTGACAAGAAGTGATAAGATCAGAAACGAGGTAATTAGAGGTACCTCAAAAGTTAGAGAAATATCAGATAAGAAACAAGAAAGTAGACTAAGATGGTATGGTCATGTCGTTAGGAGGGATGAACAGTATGTTGGGAGGAGGGTGATGGAAATGGATATACAGGGTAGGAGAAAGAGAGGGAGACCAAAGCATAGGTGGATGGATTGCGTCAATGATGACCTGAGGTCTAAAGGTTTGTTGGGTGATGAGGAATGGGACAGAAACAAATGGAGAAAACTGGCCAGAAACATCGACCCCACATAAAAAAGGGAAAAGATGTAGACGAAGAAGAAGAAGAAAGAGGAATTGTCAGGGAAATAGCGTGCGAGGGTGCATCAGCTGATATAGAAGTGGCAAAACGTTTGCCGATAGAGGTTCATTCTCCCGCATCCTCCTCCTCTTCTACCATTTCATGCGATCAAATTTTATGAAGAAAATTGAAAAAAAGCATTAAGAATAAATAGCAATCAAATTTTCGATATAATATCGTCAGGGAAATAGTGTGCGAGGATGCATCAGCTAAAACGGAAGTGTGACAAAACGTTTGCCAATAGAGGTTCGTTCTCCTGCATCCTCCTCCTCTTCTACCGCTTAATGCGATCGAATATTATGAAGAAAATTGAAAAAAAGCATTAAGAACATATAGCAATCAATTTTTCGATATAATGTCACCAGGGAAATAGCGTGTAGAGAATATATATATCATTTAAGTTTTCCCGATATACGTTTTCTTTTCAACGAATTGCATAGTTTTCTTTTTCTCTCAGCTGACTTTGTTTACGTTTAGATTTCGTGCAGCATGGTCGATATGTAATGAAGATAGAATAATGTTTAAAACCAAGGAATATTAATAGGTAATATGTACTATAATCTTGAAAATTAGATGAACCCCAAATAGAGTGAGTAAATAAATATTTTATGGGTAAGATATTGTGCCTGAATAGTGATAAGCATCAGCAGATACAGATGTGGCAAAACGTTTGTCGATAGGGGTTCGTTCTCCCGCAGCCTCCTCCTCTTCTACCGCTTATTGCGATCGGATATTATGAAGATAATGGAAAAAAAGCATTAAGAACAAACAGCAAACAAACTTTCGATATAATATCGTCAGGGAAATAGCATGCGAGGGTGCATCAGCTGTTACGGAGGCAGCAAAACGTTTGCATCCACGTGCTCACCGCCACCATGCACATTCCAGTGTATGCTTGTTGTCCATCGCATAATAGAGTGCACTGATTTGTTTACTGTACAGTAAATCTGTATAACTTTTATACTGTACACTATCTGCATGTTAATATAAATAACTACAGGTCTTTCTGCTTTGTTATGTACTTATAAAATGTTTTACTTATCTTATATCTTTGGTATAGTGTGTCTATGGACGGTTGTGGAACGAGATATGCCCATTATCATTGTTTCCTATGGAAAATGACTCGTTTTTTATACGCGATTTTTTATTTACCCGTCACTTCTAAGAACCTATCTCCGTGTTATCACAAGAACAAGGTGTATATATTACCCTTGAAAATTCCACTGAGCAACAACAAAGCGACTGCTTACTCAACCTTAGCAGTTTAGCCTAACTAAACCTTTCTTGGGGTGGAATTTACGGGTCACCGAATAACCACAGAGCACCCTGGTGTTACTCTTCTTTACGAAATCCGAAGTTACTATATGGTACACCTTTCCATACCCTGAAAATCATAAAAAAATTCAAAGTCTATGATCTAATTACAGCAAATGTTGTTATATCTACAGGTACCTACAGCAAACAGAACTGGACAACATTAAAAGTAAATGACATACCATATCAATGTACAGTTTTTTCTAAACAGTTCCCAGCCTTCACCAAAAGATAATAAACAAGTTTTTCTTAAAATTCTTAAGTGAAGCAGCTTCAAGCTGCTTTCTATAAAGAAGGGTAAACCTTTACAAGAATTTTCACTTATACTTATGACATACCAGCGGTGAAAAGAGCTTTCTCAATGTATTCCGGTAAGGCTCACTGCCTAACACAATGACAGAGTCATACTTCTCGACTGGTATGTTTGAGGAGTCACTGTAAAGAAATTCAAGACTTTCAGATAACTTGTATATGATGATCGGTTTTAAGTCACATATTTTCCTTTCAACTAAGGGCTAGGACGGAGCCTTCTTGCACTATGGCAAGTGCAACTATTACCCTTTGTGAATGCTCTTTCTAACCTCCGATCTTGTAGATCATTTATTCATTTATTTCTAACAAGGCACATGCAGCTGGAGCTAAGCTGCATGGCTACGACTGCCTTTACCACAGATTCGGACAATTGGGCGATGGTTGTTTTGGTGCCAGCCATTTTGAATAGATGGTTAGGCTTCCAAAATACAAAAATCTTCTCAGTGCCAGGATATACGTCGACAAATGGGATTAATACCAAAACAGCAGGTGCCAAAACAATTTGTCAAACCACCTTTGCCATACCTTACCAGAAAGTCTATCTTAGCACCATCAATGATAATCTATGTGACTACAAAATGCTTTGGGTCATATCTTGCCAGAGCCTGCCCCCTTCATAAGTTGTTTGTGGCATGGAAAAAAATTTAATGAGTCTGGGATCACTGGCCTTTCACTCCTCTACCTTTTTTAGACCGATTTTATGATACGCAAGGAATACGAGAATGTATAATTCATTCTCCCCACCACAAGAGATTATGAGGCTGAAAGTGTTTCTCAACCAGCACCCATGATATTCCGTTCACTTGACTCCTAAGTCACGAGGGTGAAGCACTTCCTCTCCAACCACTGGGGAAATCGTGTGCTGTTTATGTGTCACTATTAATCCCAATTTGAATGTGGGTGACACACATGTTGGAGCTGGGGTAATAACAACAAACAAACAAACTTTATTTCCATTTCAATACAATGGGTATTCGTCAGCCAGGGCAAGCCCCAACCCCCCACTGTGGTGTCCAACCACAGCAGTTCCTGCCAGTAAACAGCTTAAACTCTCGGTCTTGGACGGGAACCGATCTTTCGACCTCGTGAATGCGAAGCCAGCGCATTACCACTGTACTAGCCAGCAGTAATAAGACTGGATGCCCTTCCTAATGCCCCGCAATTGCCTTGATAGCAGGTTTGTCACTTCCCGAGTCGAGAGCGTTAACCAATATGGTACCACAGTCCCTCACCAACATGATTACTACAATACAGCAACATTTATTACTCAGGCGCATATATTTTTATAAAAACATCCCCAATATAAAATACCAGTACTTAAAATTGTTACTAACTTCATTTACGTATGAAACCATAAGTAATTTTTGAGAAAGAAGGCTTTACAAGATATTGGGACAAATACCAACTCCAATTTGTCTGGCACCACCCACATTCGAATGGGAATTAATAGTAACACAAAAAACAACAAACAAACAACAAACCAAAAGGAATATGACAAAATTCAGAAACTTGCAAAACGTACCTCTGACGTGAAAAATCCATCATGTATACTTCGTCACGATCGACATTCTGAAAGTGCGAACACAACATTGTATAAAGTGAAGTAAATTGTAGTTGATAATGGGAAGCAAAGTCTCTCATATTCAGAGGCATTGCAGACACAGTACAGTATACGTAATTTTAGATATAAAAGGTGTAATCAAAATGGTGAAAACATTACCTTCATTGAATTTGCTTTTGCAAAAAGTTCTGAGTTGAAAAGCACTATAAAAAAAAAAATTCACTCCCAGGAAGGTTTTTCAGCCAGTGAGTAGGATCAATCCGACAACTGAACCTTGAGAAAATGTGGATGGGGAATGAAAACTGGATGCCACATTCCTATCATCACACGGTGGTCTCGACAGCAGTTCTACCGCCTCAGCAATCAAGCACACTTACCACTACACCACCGTGCTCCCCTGAGAAACATGTTAAGCAAAGTAGAAATATTCATTAATCAAAACGTCAAAGTATTTTACATATTAATCAAATATTAAAACCTCTTTCCTTACTAATTCCTCCCAGATGCATTTCAACACCTACAAATGGTTAGGTTAAAGTTTGTTTGTAATTCTTAATATCTCAGACAGTTTAGGCTAATCTAAAATGCTAAATCATTCTCAAATCCAAGCAAGTTTATGTTAAAAAATAATTTACATGCTTATGTAATAAACATTATTTAAGCTAAAGTTTGGTAGCTACTTTGTATGAAAGTTAAGTTGGTTAATGTTTATGTATAAGTTAGCAATATTTTTAAGATTCTGATTATTCTAAAATTGATAAAGCATTCTCAAATCCAAAAAATGTGTTACGATTCACAAGCCACGACATAAATGATAAGAAGATTCAATTAAAATAATGATTGGTGCACCGAGTCTAAGTTAGTTTAGTTAAAGCTTAAGCGTGTTGGCGATACTTCATTAATTCTGCCTAGGCTAGAACTGATATCCTGGCAAAGTTTTAGAAGAGGGATTATTCTCTTACAATAATAAAACCGCATATTTCGGATAGGTTTCTTTGTGAAATAAACGAATCTGAACTCCATTTCTGGTGCAAAAAACATTTTTGGTGCATCCTAACCTAACCTTGGGGAATGTGTCTGGCCTAACCGGGGGCTTGGCTCCCAGACCCCCATGGGGTTATAGTTTGCCTAACCGTGGGGTAACCCCCCGGACCCTCTTAGGGGAACATAATAAATGTTTTTTTGCGCCAGAAATGGAGTTCAGATTCGTTTATTTCACAACAAAAACTATCAGAAAAATGCGGTTTTATGAGTGTAAGAGAATAATCCCCTCTTCCAAAATAATACCAATATCCAATTTTAAAACCAAAATAAAAGGAGCACCTACAGTTAAGCGGGCATACCAATGTTCAAAACCTACCAACAGATGGCGATAGGTTCTGACTAGAGAACTGGCGGATGAACACAAAAAAATGGCGACAATAGGCATACGAAACAATTTTTTACTATCCTAACTGAAAATACTTACCTAACCTCTTAGCCAGGGGGGTTTCGCCCCCCTATCTTACTATCCTAACTAAAAATACTTACCTAACCTTCAGTCGAACTGCTTACCTGAGTGGAGGGATGAGGTCGTTGAGCGGCATGCCCCGCTAAACTGTAAACTACCCAAACAAAAAAATTAACAAACAAATGCACAAACCACTAAACAAATGTTACTTAGAATAAAACATGGTGTAGAATGTAAAGTGCAAAAACTTTAGGTTAATTTGGTTTACGTTTACGAAGGTGTTGGCGATTCTCTATCGATTTTGGCTATTCTGATATCGCTATATCAATCTCAAACACAAAGATAATTCACTAACCACAAGATAATTGCCATTCAAACAATAAACTGAAAAAATATCTCATAAAGATATCATTCACAACAATAACAACCGTCCTCTTCTTCTTCTTCAAAATCGTAGAACTCGACAAATGACACGTTGACATGTGGTTGTTGCTTCTCACTAGCCTAACAGTAGCTATTATTGAAAAGTGGTCACTAAAATATAAATCTCCTGACCTCGAACCAGTAATGGATTGAGCTTATCCTTCCCCAGTAGCCGAAAACAGAAAAAAAAACAAGAAACTGACTCCTCTGTTCTCACGTTTACATCGAGTCCCTGTTACTCACTAGCCAATAAAAATATAGCTCCGGACCTGGGACGCGTATGTATTGAGCTGGTTTCCTTCCCTATCAGCCGTAAACAGAAAATCTAGAAGATAATCAATTGCTAAAAATTGATGAAACCGTTTCCATCAAGGCAGTGAATGCTGAATTGAGGAACCAGCTGTTTATGCCGGTAAAAAAAAAAAAAAAAAAAATCTAGTGCAAGGGGAAACAAAAAAATTATTCCCAGACTGCCAGGGAAGCACGTGCTATGGTTTTTGGTGTTAAGTATTTTTTGTTGGGCAGAATTTTGAATTCAGAACGAACCACAAGTCATTACTAGGGTTATTTGGAAAATCAAAATCAATTCCTAAAGATTCGAATGCTAGAGTAACTGGATGGTTTGTTCTGCTTTCACAATATTCTTTTGATTTAGTGTCTAAGAATGGAAAAAAGAAATGTTGTGGCAGATGCTCTTAGCAGGCTTCCTGTTGATGACGATTTACCTATTCAAATACCTGGAAAATTTTGAAGCTCTTAGTGTTACTTGAAACTGTGCAAGATATTACAAAAATTGATCCTGTTTTGAAGACACTAATGTCATTTATTAAATTTGGTTCGCAATACAATTGTAATGAATGTAATGAATATGCTGGGGATTTGTCCTCGTCTGACGCAAGCAAGCTCATTTTTAATTTAAGAAATGAGTTGGCCGCAGTCAGGCAGGAGGTCAGATCCTTAGCTGAGGAGAACAGGGATCTGAGAGGTAAAGTAGAGGTGTTAACCAGGAAGGGTCGATTGAATAATGAAGACGACTGGAAAGTTGTGAATAAGGGTTCAACGAAAATGGTTCTTAAGAAAAATGATACTTTTAGACTACAGGTTGCTAATTCATTTAGGTCACTTAGAGATGAATGTGACAGTGGCGGCAGAAATTCTTCAGGAACCATAGAGTCAGATAGGTGTACTAGCGATCGTAAAAATGGAAGTGGGAAAAGCTCTCAGGTCAAGAGCCTAGGTAAGTCTCCCAAGGTCGGAGTAACCCATCCTCCGGATAAGTCTCGTTCTTTGGTAATTGTAGGGGATTCACTATGCAGATATGTAGACAGGAAACTCAGGCATAGAGTTAGAGGAAAATATTTTTTCCCTGGAGCAGGTATGAAGAAGGTGGGTGAGTCAATAAATAGCTGGATTGAGAAAAAAAATGTTGTTTGTTTGATAGCTGGGGGAAATGACGTGCAGGATGGTAGAAGTGAAGAGCTGATTAGGTTGTATAGACAAGCCCTGGATAAGATTAGGAAAAGGGGTGCAGTTCCTGTGATGTGTGGTATTCTCCCTAGGCTTAGCCAAAGTTCAGAGTGGTGGTCTCGAGCTATAGGAGTAAATGCTAGGATGAAAGTCTTCTGTCGGGAGAATAATATAGGTTTTATAGACGGGTGGGATCACTTCACTAGTCGTAAGCATATGTATGCAAGGGATGGAGTGCATCTTTCTAATTCAGGTGTCTCGGTATTGGCTGGTATGATAGACAGAGAGGTAGGGGGGTTTTGTTTCACACAAATAATGAAATGATTAATACTTGTGCAGAGAAATTAGTCAGTAAGGGTTCAGTAAATAGTGGGTCAAATAACTGGGAGTCTAAGGATAAGAACCATTTGTTACATAGAACAAATATTAACAAAAAGAATAGCCACAAGAAGGGTGAAGCTAGAGAAAGTTTAAAAGTATATTATACAAATAGCCGTAGTTTAGGTAACAAGATAGAAGAACTGAGAGCCATAGTATGTAGTGAGAGACCGGATATAATATGTGTGACAGAGTGTTTCGCTCAATGTCAACAGAGGCTGTTAGATGCCTTATTAAATAAATTAGTAACATAACTGTTATTTTCTAACTAAAAAAATTAAAATAATTCCCTTTAATATAACTGTTATTTTCTAACTAAAAAAATTAATTCCCACTTCTTGACTTTCGCAGATTATGATTATTTGCAATTTGTATTTTTGCTTATAGCTAATTTTAAATAGCTTATTTACTCTTCTTGTACGTGTAGAAGTATAGCCCCAATATAAAGGCTGCTC